>PVIH01006684.1:0-108306 GCA_004025045.1 Sigmodon hispidus
TGCTAAAAGTTATTTCAAATCTTCTATCTCCACTAATTTAAGACAAGCATGTTGGAGCAGGTTCCTTCCCACAGCTTTATTTGGGGTGGTAGAGCCATGTTCACTCCTCAATAGATTTCACATATTTCTCATATGCTTCTTCACTCATTAATTCATCCAGCTCTGAAGGGTCACTCAGTGCCATCTTGATCAGCCAACCTGTAACCAAAACAAAACTTCATTTCAAATTGCCCTTTTCAAAAGTTACATTCATTCAAAACATAAATTTATATATAAGTCTCTCAAAATCAAGGCAGTGCCCTCAGTGAAGTCCTGCTGTTACTCTAATATACACCCACTGTTCGTTCAATAAATTTTAGCCCTAAGAAATCAGTGGGCTGGAGTAAGATGGCTGTTTTTAAGAGCATACTGCTACAGCAAAGAACTCAAGGCTGGTTCCTAACACCCACATCAGGTGGCTCACAATCACCTCTAAATCCAGCTCCAGGGATCAATGTCCTCCCCTCTGGCCTCTGAGAGCACCTGCACTCAAATGTAAATATCCCTAACGCGTGCGTGCGTGTCTGTGTGTGATTTTTATATGTATATTTTAAAAAATTTTTTAATGTGAATTGGTGTTTTGCCTGCATATATAATTGTGTAAGGGTGTCAGATTTTGGAATTACAGACAGTTTTAGCTGCCATGAGGATTCTGAGTCCTCCGGAAGAACAGTCAGTGCTCTTAACCACTAAGCCATCTCTCCAGCCCCCAATTTTTATATTTTTTAATTAAAATATTTTTAAATAAAATCTTGGGACGGGGAGATGATGACTCAGCAGTTGAGTGTAACTGCACATACACACATACAAATTTAGTTTAAAAAAAATGCCTACCAAATACTGTAACTATTAGGACAGTAGAAAGACTCAGAACCAGGCATGGTTGGCACACACATCTAATTTTAGCACTTCGGAGGCAGATCTTTGTGAATTTGACACCAGCAAGGGTTATATAGAGAGACTCTGTCTCAAACCCCTCAAAAGAAAGCCCTAGAAAGTATGAAGGACAAGGCAGCAAGTAAAGCGAATCATAACCAAATCCTAATGTTGCCACTTACTGACTGACCCTTCAGTTACACTTTGGGGGTCCTCCATTATCTATAACAGGGAGAAAACTGCAGCTGACATATTCACTGGGTTACTGTAGGGCTGAATTCTGAGCAACAACGTACCATCTTCATAACAGGATTTGTTGACGAGCCCCGGGTTTTCTGCAAGTGCTTCATTGACTTGGGTTACCTCTCCTGACAGAGGAGAGTAGAGTTCACTAGCAGCCTTCACACTTTCCAAAGCACCGAACTCATCTAAGAGGAAGCAGTGAAAGAAAAGAATTCACATCAAAATGTGGTACACACTTTTAATCCCAGCATTTGAGACAGAGACAGGAAGATCTCTGTAAATTTGAGACCAGAGTGCAGTTCTAGACTTGTCAGGGACACACAGTAGAATACTGTCCAAACAACAACCAAAAATGTGGTAATATATTTTATATTTAGTAAAATCACCCTGGAATACCAGAAAACAGAATCACCCACAGTCACGCCACAAGGGTCAGAGAGTAACTCAGCCTTTAATCTCAGCATGGGAATGACCAAGTGGAGTGACCTGTGCCTTTAATCCCCTAACTCAGGAGACAGAGATCTGTGTTTCTGTGAGTTCAAGGCTTAAACAACCCAACAGTAGTAACTCACACCTTTAATCCTAATCTAGGATTATGATGCAGAGTTGAACCTAGGTGAAGAAAATATTTAAGGAGGCATAGGCAGACATTGTGGGATTCTGTAGAAACAAGCCAGGCTGAGGGCTCTTGAAGATAGCTTTTACCCTGAGAAGTTGGCTGTGAGAAGTGACTGTGGTCTCTTTCCTCTCTCTGATATTCGAGCTTTTCCCCAATATCTGGTTCTGAGTTTTCATTAAATACCTACTAGAATGTGTGCTTTACAAAAACAAAATAAATAATATTATGAGACAATTTAAAGACATACTGAAAAAGTAAGTGGTCACCTCCCATACAGCCATGCTAAAAAAATTCTGAATGTCTTTCTTCTTTTTTTCCTGGTTTTTCAAATAAGGTTTCTCTGTGTAACCCAGGCTGTTCTGGAATTCAGAGATCTCTCTGCCTGAGTGCTGGGATCAAAGGCATGTGCAAGTTAAACTATAAGTTCTTAGATTTGTACTAGAAAGGCATAAAGGGCTGCAACAAACTGAACATACACATTCTGCCGTTGGTTCACTACGTGTCTGAACACTGTGTGCTCAGTTTAATGAAACAATTCTTTCAATTTACTGGCCATACATAGTGTCACATGGTGTCTCCTGGTCTTTGAAGGAGTCTTAAACCTGTGTACATAGCATATTACCCAAGGGACTTGGTAAGGCTGAAAGAACTGTGCCAGGATTTTAACTACAGCTCACTCCAAGGGAAGCTACATTTCAGAGTGACAGTTATCTAGTAAAATAGAAGGCAAGTGTCTTAGTTACTATTTTACCCCAGTGAGACACCATGACCAAGGCAACCTATAAAAGGAAGCATTTAACTGGGGGCCATCTTCTTTCACGCTACATGAAAATGCATGTGTGTAAGTCAGAGATAATCAGTTCTCTGTCCACCCTGTGGGTCTAGGGATGAATTTAGGTCAGACTTGGCAGCAGATACCGTTTTTTACAGAACAAAAATAAAATTTGGTCTCATGGCTAGAGAGATGGTTCAGCAGTTAAGATCTCTGACTGCTCTTCCAAAGGACCCAGGTTTGATTCTCAGCTCTCATATGGTGAATCACAACAATCTGTAACATCAGTTCCAAGGCATCTGATGCCCCGCTCTGGCCTCTGAGGGCATCATCACACAATACATACATAAAATGTAGGCAATACAGTCATACACATAAAATAATCAAGTAATAAAAATTTAATAAAATGAATTAAAACAAAGCAAGATCTCACTGTGTAGTCCTGCCTGACCTTGGACTCACAGAGATCCACCTGCCTCTGCCTTCCTCATTCAGGAATGTACCCCCATGCTTAGCTCTTTTCTAGGTTCTAAAGTGTAAGCTTGGTGCAGTGTGAATGAAAATGCCTCCCATAAACTTGTCTATGTGAATGCTTGGTTCCCAGTTAGTGGAATTGTTTGTCTAGGATTGGGAGGTGTGGCCTTTGAGGTTTCAAAAGCCTATACCAGGCCCAGTCTTCTTTCTTGGCCTGCAATTTGTGGATCAGATGTGAACTCTCAGTTACTGGTCCAGCACCATGCCAGCCTGCATGCCACCACCCTCCCCACCATGATTATAAAGGGCAAGCCCCCAGTTAAATGCTTCCTTTTATAGGTTGCATGGGTTTTTATTATATGCTAACTAGAGTTTGTGCAATACAGACTGGTCTGTCACATTTCAAAATGAGAAATACACTCACTCACCTTGTTTTTTCAATTTTGTCCCAATTTCAGGTAGACTACAATAAACAACATCTCCCAAAGCTTCCTAAAATATAAAATACAAAAGCAACATAAAAATGTCTAAGAAGTTGATCCCACCAGAAAAGGAAAGAGATAAACATCCAGTTGCCTATATTTCTGTGTATGGATTTCACACACGAGGGGCTACATTCTTTGCTTTTCTTTACAACCCCTTAAACATGTTAAATGGGCCAGATGTAGTAGCAGATACCTAAAATTCAGCATTTGGGGGACAGATGGAGGGTCAGTCACATGAGACCACAAAATGAATGAACTCAGATGAGATTTGGTATACCTGTCAGAGGCTGAGGACAAGAGCACCCCAAGACCCACCTTGGCTACAGAATTGACTCAAGGCCAGTTAAGGAACCTTAGCCAGAGTCTATCTCAAAATGAAAAGGAAGAAAAGGCTAGAGATGTAGCTCAATAGTAGAGAACCTGCCTAGCATGTACGTGACCCAGGGTTCAACTCACAGTGCTGCAAAAAAACAACAACAAAAACAGTTTTAGAATGTGAAGTGCACTGTGTGCATGTGTGTTCATGCATTGCATGTACATGTCCAAAAACACATGGAAGTCAGTGGATAACCTGCAAGAGTTGCTTGTGTCCCAAGGATCAAGCTCAGGTTGTTAGGGTCAGTGGCTAGCACCTTTATTTGTGGAGTCATCTCAGCAGTCCTAAAAGTAATTTTTAAAACTCGGGTTGCACTGCTAAAAATAAGCCACCAGCCAGATTTGCCCTCTAGGCTGGAGTAACCCCAGGCACCAAAACTGTGTGCTCTAAACAAGACTACTAGCTGTTCTGAGCACCCTGTGCTTTCCATCTCTGAAGTTTTAGGCCACAACCCATCCTTCCCTGCCTGAGATCCTATCCACTTATTCATCAAACAGTGATCCTCATGGACCTGCAGCTCCAAGGCACCACTACACCAGGTGACAGACCCACCTTCCCTCACACCACCCAGATGGGCTGTATCACATACATTTTGTAAGCTGCGTCACCTAGGTGATTTCCCTTGTACATGAACAACCTGCACTGGGCCCCTCAGTAGACAAACAGGTACACCACTGAAGGTATCAGAAACCTGGAGGTCTTCCCAATACTTATATCCAACTTCACTGCACACAAGCATCCAGCTGAAACCACTGGCCATGCTGCTTAGCTTCCTTTCTTCTGCAAAGCATCTTCGTAGGAAGATAGTGACATAAGGTTTTAATAGAGAAAAGGCCAGCTAAGTAAAAGGTCTGTCTCCCTTTGTGTCAGCAGTGTTTATCTGTGTTTCCTGTCTTTGGTCATGTGGGTTCTCACATACCTACAGTGGCACCCCTACCCCAGCCCTTGAGCTTGCTCTTAACTGTTGAACATGAAATATTTCTTAAATAATATTCCCTACTTTTATGTGTTGACCAGTACTGTTGGTTTTGTTTTCCCCCCAAAGGGAAAAAAAGGGACCTTGCTGTCTAGCCTAAGCTGGTCTCAAACTCATAATCTCCTGCCTTGGCCTGAGGATGAGGTAACAGGTTTGTGGCACCATGCCAAACAGTGTCTCTTTTAACACCATATGCTTCTCTAATTTACAATATACCTTTTCCTCCCCGCTTTTTCCCTAAGGGTCTCAAGAAGTGTTTCAAAGCACTTTCATAAGGTAGATAATCCAAACTACTTGAGAGCAGACTGTTACAAACACTTCAAGACAATCCAATACCTGTGCAAAATTGCTGATTCCCACCGTTCCAATACCATTCTCTGTGGTTATCCATTCATGTTTCTCTGTGAATTTACGCACTAAAATAAAAGACCAGTATTTCAGAAAGCAGCAGCATCACTCTTTCAGCAGCCCTACAGACACCATTTCTGTCAAGAGGTAAGTGTTCCTCAGGAGGCGGTTCCCTTACTGGCATTGCCTTACTAGTATGATGCCCAGGAAAGAACCACAATGTGTGAAGACAGCATTTTTAGAACGAAGTTTTGTGTAGCCACAGATGCACCCAGATGAATGTTGTAAAAATTGGTTTTTATGTATGTGTGGGTTTTGGCTACAAGTATGTATGTGCACTACATGTGTGCAGAGTCCATGGAGCCCAGAAGAGGATGTCAGATCCCTTGAAACTGGAGTTAAAGATGGTGGTGCTGGGACCCAAACCCAGGAGCCCTGAAACAGCAATTAGTGCTCTTACCCACAGAACCATCTCTCCAGCCCCAAGAGCACATCTTAGAGGGAACACCTTGTAATCTCCAGACTTATCTGTTTTAACATCAATCAAAAGATTTCAGAGCACATTTCCTGAGTTCATTCTGACTTGAAGAAAGACCTGTATTCTTTCAAAAACAAGCTTGAGTAATGAGTTTGGGAGGCAGCATAAAGAAAGTGATGAATGCCAGGAAGTAAGCTGACTCATCTGAAATAGCCAGGCTGGCTGAGGTAAGACTACAAACTCAAGGGCAACCTGCAAAGTTTAGCTGGACGCGGTGGTGTAGGCTTGGAACCCAGCACTTAGGAGGTTGTAGCAGGAGGGTCAAGCAAGAGTTGAAGACTATTGAGATGGCTGAGGAAATGGCTCAGCAGTTAAAACATTAGCTACACTTGCAAAGGAGGCTGGTTCCCAGCATCCACGCGGAGGGAGTCTCATAACCATCCTTAACTCCAGTCCCAAGGTATCTGACTCCCTCTTGTGGACTCTACAGGCACCAGATATAAGTGCAGGCAAAATACCCATACATATGAAAATAAATAATATAAAAAAAACAGGAAACCTTTTTTAAGGACTGAGAATATAGCTCAGTAGATGATCATTTGTCTACCATGTGGGGCTCTGCTTCATTTCACTAATGAGGGGGACTGATTTACACAAGGTACGGTGACCTTTAACTGTAGTACTGGCAAGGCCCAAAAGAATAAAGGATTTGATGCTGGAGAAATGGCTCAGCAGTTAAAAACATATGTGCTTTAAAAAAAATAACTTATTTTTATTTTATGTGCATTAGTGTTTTCCTGCATTTCTGTAAAGTGAGGGTGTCAGAACCCTTTGAACTGGAGCTACAGACAGTCGTGAGCTGCTATGTGGGTGATGGGAACTGAATCCAGGTCCTCTGGAAAAGCAGCCAGTACTCTTAACAGCTGAGCCATCTCTCCAGCCCTGGGTTGCATGTGCTGTTTTACAGAAGGCCTGGATTCCGTTCCCAGCACTCACTTGGTGGCTCACAACTGCTTTTAACTACAGTTTCAGTAAATCTGATGGTCCTCTTCTGACCTTCCAGGGAACCAGGCACCGTGCTGTACAGACATACATGCAGACAAAACACCTTTAACATAAATCTTTAAGATGGAAAAACCAGCTAGATGGTGGTAGTATACACCTTTAATCTCTCAGGTAGGTGGAGACAGGCAGATCTCTGTGAGTTCAAGCCCAGCCTGGTCTATAGAGTTCCAGGACAGGCTCCAAAGCTACAGAGAACCTTGTCTTGAAAAACTAAAAAATTTAATCTAAAAAAAAAAGGCAATGTGACTGTACAGGTAGAGTTGGCTCAGGATAGTACAATTTAGTTCTAAGGACTGAAATGGACTTCCTATAACAATTGTAACTTGGCCAAGCTCTTAAAATTCTTCATTTAAAAACCTGCCCTGGAAGAAAATGGTTACTGTAGTTTAAAAAGAAAACTGGGGCCTGGAGCGCAGAGGAAGGGTGTTCAAAGCCTTGGCTTCGGCTACCAACACTACTGAAAAAATGGAGAGAAAGGAATTTGGGTCAAAGATGGCTGCAGGACTCAACTGTCATTCTCTTACAAGTCTACTAATACATTACCAATGGGGAGCAGTTCAAACCCATCATAGAGTCTGACTATAACAGCAGTTACAAATGTGTGTCATCCAGCTATGTGGCTACTCTGGCCCCAGCTTTGCAGCTGTAGGTTAAGCCAGCAGCATTCAGAGCTCAGCATACCCAGGTCCACTGGACCACAAAGTCCCTATTATCCTTTAGACCAGGCATGCTACTTAGGCCTGACCCTTGACCTGACTTAATAAAAAAAGAGCAGATTAGGTAAATAATTACTTCCTTTCTAAACCTAGAAAAACATGGTTTGAGGCCTGGGGATATGGCTTAGTTGGTAGGGTATTTGCCTGTTATTGAGGTAGGTTCAGCATCTAGCACTGCATAAACAGGGTGTGGTGGTGCTTGACTGTAGTCCCAGCAAGGTCAGGAGGATTAAGTTCAAGGTCAACAGAAACAAAAGCCACATCAGTTTAAGGCCTCAGAAAAACTGGGCAGTAACTGAGGAAAATTCCTCATTCCTTTCTTTTCAGTTCTCAAATACAATCTATTTTATCAAATATGGCTCAGTGTTTGCTATATGTACACAATAGTTATGTAATACACACTAATATTTAATAACACCACTCAGTGTTCCTGTATCAGGGTGCAGGTGACAGGACCTTAATTCATATCTTTCTCCCAGTAACTGAGGTGTAGCTATTGCCTCCGCTGTTCTAATGCACTGGGATTCTGAAAAGTTGAAACTAAATCCAAGACCATGCAGCTGTAAGAGGAGGGACCAGAATTGAGTAATGTCTGTGCACTTTTCCAAATACAGGGCTGCACCCTGCAAAGTTAAGTGTGCACAATTCTGCCAGTTAAAAGGGGGTAAAAAATAAAAACCCAAGTAGTTAAGCAGACCACGGGAATTGATATTTTGGGCAATATTTAACTGAATACCTGGAACTCCGTATGTAGCTCAAGCTGGCCTCGGACTCAGTGATCCTCCAGCTCAGGAGTGCTGACATTGTTACAGGTGGGAGTCACTCACCTGTTTGAAATGGAGTTCTTATTTGAGCAGTGCTCTACCCCGTACTCCAGTCAGCAACACACTGATGTGTCACAAACAATAAAGTTTAGCAAGAAAGGAGCAAACTTTGCACTCCGCACGGAGGAAATTACGTGATCAACATTCTGAGTTCGCACAGATTTCTGACCCAAGAGACTTGCTGAGACCAGCCGTTCAGATTTGTGCTGCCTGAATAGGGATCGTACAAAGGGCAGTTAGGGTCCCCACTATTTGCACATAAAAAAGAAACTTTCCCAGCTAACTGTGCAAAGTCGTATAATGGGGCAGGTCTCCCAGTTATTTCCACTCCGTCAAATTAGCCTCATTTCAGCCCCAGTACACACCAATGACTCAATTACAGACGTTAGCAGAAACTCTGAAGTTTAAAACACTTTTCCTTGCCTTTCTGTAGTTCCCAGCTGAATCTTGTTGGCTTTGCGGGGGAAGGGGAGAGATAGTAAAAAGCTTTTTCTTTTCTGCACTTTTCTTTGTTATATCTGTGCGTGCATTCAGTGCGAAATTTTAGTAAGTGCTCCTGCTGAACTTCACTTCGCAGTTCCCCGCTATGGTTCACTTAGCTAAGCACTCCACATCTGGGGTCTCAGTGCACCCAAATGTAAGCCACTTCAGCACGAGTGGCCCGCTTACCTGCAGGTCCAGCTGGCCTTCCCTCCCAGCTCCACCTTTTACCCCGGTGGACCTGCTCGTGTCCTCTCGCACCTACTTTAAGAGGGAAAAAGGCCGCAGAACCAGGATCTCAAGAACGAGAAGAAGCGCGGAGAGGGTTGCAGCTCGTTCGGGCAGGGAGGCTTGATTGTGGGGTGCCTGCAGTCTCTCGGCAGCTCGGAGGAGCCGTGACCACGTGCCCCTTACTTACCCGACAGCACAGCAGATCCAGTGTGCAGTGCGCGGGAGGCGGCGGCGCTCAGCACCCAGGGCCGCGTCGGGCAGGAGGCCAGGGCGGTGCGCAGGCTGCAGGCCACGGCCCGCGCGCTCCTAGCCACTCGCAGCGACATGATGGGGAGTTCCTAGGGTAACCGCACTGCGCCTCCGCCACCCGGCGGGTGGTAACCCTGTGGCCGGAGTAAGCGGAGCACTGAGCCCGGGGCGGGGCTCGGGCAAGACGCACTCTGATTGGACAGCTCGAAGGTCCCACTTCGGATAGGACAGCTCGCGCGAGGGGCGTGTGCCTGTTGGGGAGCTGAGGCCCGGATGGGGCTGTGTGAATGGCCGGGAATGGCAGACCGGGGGAAGGCGGGGCCTCGCCAAAAGGCGGAGCCTCTCACCAAAAGTAAGATCTAGCTAATGGGAAACACTGGGTGCAGTCTGCATTCCGCTCAACTGCATCACTTCGGTTGCGGGAGAAAGACTCCAGGGAGGATGGTTTTCCTGGGCTAAGGCAGTATCATACCGTTATGTCAAAAGGTCCTAGGGAAAGATGGGGTGCCGCCAAGCCCTTTAAAGCACACAGTCACGCCCATCTGTACAAGGTCATTCAGAAGGGGATTCATTTCATCTGAAGACCAGCGCTAGGTAGGCATTGGACAAAGTCACTCTGACACAGATTATAAGCGTTTTTTAGATGTTGAAAACAATCCAGGAAGTTGCTTTATTACTTTAAAGATCCCAAGAGGGTCAGTGACTCTTAAACCCAATGGAAAGAGAGAATCACGCATTTTATGTGAGCCTACTACTAGCTTTGATCACAACCCTGGAGGTGGAGACGGAAGATCAGGAGCCCTCAGGAGCTCCATAGCAGTTGAATGTGGGCGCTGAGAATGAACCTGAGTCCGCTGCAAGAGCATCGAGCACGTTTAACCACTGACTCATTTCTCTGCCCCTTGAGATTTTTAGTATGATGCTAGAAAGTAAAAGTCCATCCTCAGGGTTGATTTATCAAGTCAAAGACTTCCATTCCTGACTGGCCACCCGCTAGGTTTCTTCCCGGAACCCTTCACTATCAAGGGAAATGGGTTGCCATTACCAAAACAAAACAATTTACCTTGTGGTAGCTGCCTAAGTCCACCGGAAGAAGGGAGAGGGGAGAGAAGGCTCTCCGAAAAGGGTCAGTTTCCCTTAGTAAAGAGGAAAGCATGGAATGGGCTTGGGAAAGGGAACCCAGCAGGTCTCTACAGTGGATTTGGGACAGAGAGGGGCAAGACATGCTAGAAGCTGAACTGGATGCTCAGTCCCAGCTGCTGAAGTAGGCAGATAGGGAGCAGGGCCATGACTAGGTAACAAAGGTAGTTAGTGTAAAGATTCCTGGCACACCACATGGCGAACCCAACATGGTTCTGGGTGTGATAAGAATTCCTGGTATGTCATGGCCAAGTGGTAAAGCCAACACGGTGGCGCCTGCAGAACACCAGAATAGGTAGCTGTATGGAGGGCTTGCCCCTAGGCGTGGCTACATTAAATCTGTGCCCACCTACTCTTTTAAAAGAGTCCCACAACGTGGAAGTTTCTCTTTTTCTGTTTCTCTGCTCCTGTACTGGCTTGGCAACTCTCCTGAATAAACTCTCCAATGGCCCTGGTAGTATGTGTGTATGTGTCTGATCTCACAGGCAAAACCAACAGTTAGTGTCCATGATGGCCAGCTTTTTCCTCTTGACCTGAGACAAAAGCCTGGCAACTTAAAGGCCTTGTGGGCTTTTTCTGCTGTCAGCATGGCCCCTCCTGCAGTGGACAGGCTCAGAAAGTTGAAGGCCATATCGGGATGGTTTACACCACAGTTGTGAGCCAACCAGTCAGCCTGTCTTTCTTCAAAATGACCAACCCTGTAAGGAAGACACATCAGAGACAAAAACAAACAAACAGCCCTCAAGAAGACACTGGAGTTCTTGGCTTCCTGAGTCCCCCCTTTTGATTCACAAGGGGTCTTTTTTTCTGTGCCTCTGTTTCCTTCCTGTGTCTTCCCCCAACCCACTCAATAAAAAAGCTTTTCTTCAACTGCTGACGTCTGTCTATGCTTGTGTACTGTGTTCAGATGCCAACTATAGAGATTTTTTTCCTGCCTTCTAATTATTTAATAGTGAAAACAAAACCAATCAAGACCCCTAGATGAGGAGGATGGGGTGGCTGGTGCACACCTTTGATTCCATCGTGGGGAGGCAAGGGCAGATGAGTCTTCATAGACTGAAGGTTTCAAGGTCAGTCTGATCAACAAAGAAAGTTCAAGGACATCCAGGACTAGACAGAAAAATCCTGTCTCAAGAAAACAAAACCCTAAAGAGTAATAATGCACTTTCTGGTTTGTTTTGTTTTGTTGGTCTTCTGAGACAAGGTTTCTTTATAGAACAATCCTGGCTGTCCTGGAACTTGCTGTGTAGACCAGGCTGGCCTCATATTCGGAGATCTGCCTGCCTGTACCTCCCCAGTGCTGGGATTAAAGTCATGCTCCACCACCACCCACACTTTTCCTGATTTTTAAGCCACTCAAGTTGTCGTTCTGGGCCCCAGAAAGCTAATGGAACACCTATTAGAATTTGGAGAAGTTTTGAGAGTCATTCAAAGGCAACTGCCAATGAGCAGACTAGTGAATTGTTCTGTAGAGAATATTCTTTTCCATATATGTGCATTTTATTTCTAGGAGAAAATACATTTGAGTAAGCAGGCTCTCGCACAGTAATACTATTATATTTGTGTGTATTGTGACTATTTAGTAGCTAGGTTCCAGAACTACTCTATAGGAAGCAAAGCCAGTACTCCTGTGAGAGAGACTCCAGAATCATGGCAAGTGCATGCTGGAAGCTCTGGCCTTCCCCAACATGTGGATGAATGGTTTAAGTCTGGGGCAAAGCTTGTGCTGGTTGAGGGGGCAGAGCCTGGGAGGATGATTCTGACTGCTCATCGATGCTCTGAGACTCTTCTCTTTTACATCTGACACCCAAAAAGCTGAGGACTTTCATCAGGAGCAGTTCTGCCATCTCTCCTTCCTCTGACACCTGCAAGAAGAAAGAACCAAATGATGTGTCTGGAAGCATCTCAAGATTTTGCTGTCCTGTTTGGCCCCCTGTGTGGTCCTGAGGCCACAGCTTGTTAGTAGACTGTGGCGAGGCTCTGGATTTTGTCCTCAGCACCACAAACAAACAGAAATAGCTGGTCACTAGGGTTAGGATGATCTACTTCTGGGGCTCTACCTCTACTAGGGCGGGAGGGGAATGTTCTTCATGTTGTCCCCAGTGGGCACTCTTCCTCTGTGTTGAGCATGTCTGGGTCTTCTTGGTAGGACTTTCCATTCCAAACTGGACAGAGAAAGCCTTAGCTGGTTACTGCATCTGAATTTGAGCACCAGCCACCTCCAGACATCTTTCAGAGCTGCCTGTCACCCACCCCACTGAGCCCTGCAGTTGACACTTTCCCCTTGTTATTAGTGCCACCTCTGCTTACTTCTCAGTCTAGCCCAGCATGAGAGGAATTGAGATTTCTGGGGCATGAAAAACTAAGCAGGCCTTTCTCACTATACCTTTCCATACTTAACCATAAACAATAGATTGTAGGTAAGTAGATAGATGGTAGGTAGATAGGTAGACAGATAGATAGAACTTTAAATGGAAGAAAAAGGCCTGGTGGCACACACCTATAATCTTGTACTTTAGATGCTAAGACAAAAATTCAGCCTGAGCTGGATATCAAGATCCTGTCTCATTCATAAACAAATGAAGCACAGCAAAAACAAATTGTAGGACATAAGAATGGCAGGCCAAACTTAAAGACTGTAGATAGAGCTGCATAGATGTGGTGATGGAACACATCTGTAATCTCAGCACTTGGGAGGAAGTGGCAGGAGGATCAGGAGTTCAAGGCCAGACTGAGATCCATGAAATCGTGTCTAAAACAAACAAATAGAAAAACTACATATATATCAACAAAGCAGTCCTATTGGATTAAGAATTCAGTTTAGCACCACTTAACCAAGTACACCAGCAATGATTCTACTCTCCAATATGGTCATATATGGAGGTAGCGGAGCTTAGCCCTTTGACTTATATTTTTAGGGGACAAAAATTCAATTCATAATAGTTATAACCTCCTCCAAAAAGGTTCCTAGACAATGAAGACACGGGCAATATTTAATTGCAAAAGATTGTATAGGCCTGGTGTATTGGCACATATCTTTGATTTCATCACCTAGGAGGTAGAGGCTGGTTGATCTGTGTGTTATAAGGCCAGACTGATCTACTTTAAAAAAAAAAAAAAAAAAGTAGTGAGTTACTGATAGATACTACAACATCAATGAGCCTCAAAAATATTGTCTTTGGGCTGGAGAGATGGCTCAGCCATTATAAGCCCTTGCTCTTTTTGCTGAAAAAGAGGTTCCATTGCTAGCACCCATACTGGGCAGCTCAAAATCATCTGTAACTCCAGTTCCAGATGATATACATACACACAAACAGGCACACACATACACACATACACAAAACTAAATAAACAAACAAATAAATAGTAAATAAAATAATGTTGTCCTAAGAGGAAGCAGCCATGATGCAAAAGCACATACATACATGATCCCATTTATATGAAAAATAAGTCAAAGGAATGCATTCACCTGGTCATATTTTTGCTCCTCACTGAAGGCCACCAAAATGACAGAGATAAACAGATTCAGGACCACAAATGTCATAAAAACTATACAGGACCCAATGAGGAAGGAGCCAAGAACTGGGCTGTAGTCCAGGACCTGCCAGGAAAAAAAGGCAGTCACTTCTGTTTCCTGTAGCCACCAGCTCCCTGAGAAACCCTCAGCAGCAAATCAGGTCCCCTGAACTGAATGGAGTCAGGAAGATGCCCTCCTACCTTGGGCTGGGAGTGTGGACTGAGCTCTCTAGAGTCGGCCCAGGAGTATGGGCTGCACCCCTGCTTCCTTGAAAAGAGGCACCCTTTCTAGCTAGGGTTGAAAATTTCTGCAACCAAACACGGCCCTCCTCAGGGTCTAGTGTTCTTCAGTAAGCAGGAGTCCTCAGAGTAGTCTGTCTTAGGCTGGAGAAACATTTGTACTGGTCTAGAGAAGCCATGTGTTTTCCAGGCTCCACATTGCATCCAAGGTAGTAAAGGGGAAGTGGGCGGGGAGAGCTTTTCTAACACACAGATTTGGCACAGATTGCAATGGCCATGCCCACCCCCACTCCCATTACCTCTTCATAGTTGAAGATTCCCAGCTGAAGGCTGATCATTGTTTCTGCTGCATCAAAGAGGGTTTTGTAGGAACAGAGTTTCCAACCAAATATCAAGTTTGACTGTCATAAAAAGAGTCTTCGTGAACAGGAAAGAAAGCGCACAGCCTAGCCCCTAGTCCTGCTGTCTGTCACAGCCACAGGATATACGGTGGGGGTAAGGGATTAGAGTGGAGGGCAGACTTGGACACATGGGCTGGGGGTGCATATGACCTGAGAGCCATGGGGGGTGTGAGACTGGACAAAGCTGGGAGAGAGATGACCAAGGAAGGGCTGAAGGTCAAAGGCAAATGGGTGCACAGGACTATAGTGGAAAATCATGGACATTGTGCCTCAGAGTTGGAGTACGTATTTGGATAAAGGGCAGGAAGAGGCCAGAGTCTTTTTCTTATTACTTGATAATAAGAAAGAGTTGAAGACTCAATGCTGGTCATGGTTGATTTTGACTTTTTTCTTCTAGTTGCAAACAGATATAACTGTCAACATGTAGTGGCTGAATGAGACAGTATTAACACTTCTGAGTGTGGTGATAGCAGTTACATATTTAATAAAACCTGACATATGAGATTATACAGACAATCAAACCATAGGCAGACACCTCAGGATTTGATTCTTGAGTACCAGGACAAACAGCTGGGATTCAATAGCACACACCTTTAATCCCAGCACAGGGAAAACCTGGGAGTGGTGACCTACACCCTTAATCCTATAACTCCAGAGACTGGAACTTCCCAGCTTCTGTAAATTCGAGGCTAGCTAGGGAAATAGAGTAGTTCACACCTTTAATCCTAACCTGGATGGAATAAGGCTGGCAGGAAGGGCATTTAAGGCTTCAGTAGGAAACCAGCAGGGCAGAAGTGACCAGGATCGAGGCTGAGAAAGTTGTAAGACAGCTGGATGAAAACTAACTGTGGTGTTTCCTCTCTCTGATATTTCAGCCTTTCCCTGATATTTGGCTTTGAGTCTTCTTTTCTTTTCTTTCTTTCTTTCTTTTTTTTTAAAAAAATATTTATTTATTTATTATGTATACAGTATCCACAAGAGAGCACCAGATCTCCTTGTACATGGTTGTAAGCCACCATGTGGTTGCTGGGAATTGAACTCAGGTCCTCTGGAAGAACAGTCAGTGCTCTTAACCACTGAGCCATCTCTCCAGCCCCCGAGTCTTCTTTTCATACAATCCAAATTCACGCTACACCTGAGTCCAAGTATTTAGGACTGTACCCTCACCTCCCCACCTCTGCCTTAGCTTAAGGAGAGAGTGGCCCAAGTCACCCATGCACACAATAGAGCTCACTGTTTATGCCTGAGAAGAAGTTATGAGGCTTCTAAGCATCTGGTATCAGAACTGGCCTCCTGAGCAGGGCTAGCTGCCAAAGCCACCCATCACCAGAGGCCATTGGTCTTGGACTTTATGCAGGTCTCACTCCTGATCTACTGAGGTCCTGTCTTTGTTCTTAGAGAGCTGGAAATTTCTAAGGTCCCAATTAAAAGATCCTGGATTCACAAGCTCTGTCTTTCCTTTGGATTCCCTGTCTCCCCATAACTCAGACTGTCCCCTTCAACAGAATCAAGTAGCCTTTACTTCCATCAAAACTTGCCCTGTGTTTTCCCAAAGGAGGTGCTCACCTCAATGGAATAAGCCAGGAGCATGATAAGGATGATGGTGACGAAGCCTGAAATATCACCCCAAGCACGGCGGAGTGCTGACGTGATCATGTTCATCTTGGGATTCAATCGGAGTAGGTGCCAAAGCTTCAGTGTGGACAGCAGGACAAGGAAGGCAATGATGTAACCTAGCACAGCATCAGTTGCTGCTGTCTCACTGAAACTAATGCCCCTGTGGAGACAAAATGGGAAGGCCCCATCTCAGATTCCAGCATGACTGGAGTCCATGCAGATAGTTATATTTACTGTGATAGCAGAGGTTAATATGTCCTGGAATAGGTCTGGGAAACAAAGTAGTTCCAATTCCCCTCAGTCAGGTGATGATGGTGGTGGCGATAGTGAGAAGAATGTTGTTGTTGGTGATGATGATGGTAGTGATGATGATGATAAGAATGATATGAAGCTGGAAAGATGGTTCAGAGGTTAAGAGCATACTGACTGCTCTTCCAGAGGACCCCGGTTCAATTCCCAGCACCTACATGGCAGCTAACAACTGTCTGTAACCCTTACACAGATATACATGCAGGCAAAACACCAATGCCATAAAACAAAAATAAATATTTTTTTTAAAAAGAATGATAGTAGTAGATGTACCAACAGGATGGCTCAGTGAGTTAAATAATTTCCATGCAAGCCTGCCCACCTGAGTTGGTCCCCAGAACCCATGTAAACACGGTGAGGGTGCAGAGACGGAACCAGCTCTGGAAAGTTGTCCTATGGCCTCCACATGCACTGTGGCGTGTTTGTGTCTGCTCTCTCTTTCCCTCTACCCCACCAATAGTCATAAGTCAAATATGCTAGATGCAGTGGTGCATGCCTTTAACCCCAGCACTTGGGAGGCAGAGGCAGACAGATCTTTGTGAGTTCAAATCCAGTTTGTTCTACATAGTGAGTTCCAGGACATCCAGGGTTATATACAGGACCCTGCCTCAAAAAAACAAAACAAAACAAAACTCAAAGTAAGTTTATAAATCAGTTAAAATGAAAGAATGATCATGGTGGCAGTAGTGATGTTGACATTGGTGATGATGGAATGCTAAAGATGTCATGGTGTTAACAGTGATGAGGAGGATGAAGGTTGTGCTGTTGGTGATGATGGTGATGAAGATGATGAGGATAAAGGTGATGCTGTTGGGGATGATGGCGATCATGATGATGAGAATGCTGATGATGGTGATGAGGATGACAATGTGATCTTGAAGATCCAGTGGCTTATTCTTGGGGCCTCTAACCAGCAGTTTTGATTAATCACCTCAGAGCTATAGAAGGATGGCAAAAGAAGAGTATATTATGGTGGAGGATTGGGAGGATGGAGAAAGAGTCTTTTGTGAGTCTTGACCTCTCTGCTCTGGGGCCACTAAATGCCACTCCCTCATGCGCACTTATTTGAGTGTATATTTCCATCTGCCTTCATATTGAAAGAAGCATAGAGCTGTCATGTATTTGTTGTGCTAAGTGAGAATCTGATTTGCTTTGTGTCGCTGAACTTCAAGATGGAGCAGGTCTTGCTATCTCCAGTACAAAGATAAGAACAGAGAATTGGCAGGAGATCACTCAGCTGGTGATGTACCTAGAGACACAACTAGTGAGGCAGGAATGAACTGGAATCCAGGTGTGTCTGATTTCAAAGCTCTTTACTTTCCTTTGGAGCCAACGTGTTCCAAATTCAGTCTAAACACCAGTGTGGCATCTTACTGTTTTGAAACACACTCTCATGTGGTTCAGGATGGCCTCAAACTCACTATGTGGCTGGGGAAAAGCTTAAGCTTTCTTACCTCCTGCCCTAGTCTCTCAGGTGTCAGGATTTCCAGTGTGCACCACTGCGCCCAGGCCAGCTCTGGTGTATAGCTTTATCTATCCACTTACATTAATTACTTAATAATGGGTTTCACCAGGATGGTTCCATACATGTATATGATATCCTTTACACAATGTGTTTAGATCCCCCCATCACCTGTCTCGACCCATAACCCTACTCCTGCTGACCCCTTCCTCTTCCTAAGCACTTCTCCCCCTTATGCATCCTTTTGGGGAGCCAATGGATTTAATTAGGTGCTTGCATAAGCACCAGCAACTAACCCGGTGTATAGCTTTTACAATCTGTTTTTCTAGTGACCATTTAAGTTTTAGGCAGGCATACCACATTTCTCATTTATTGAAAATGTTACAGCTACTTTATAGAAGCAGCCTTGCTGAATAGGCCCAAGCCTGCTTCTGCCAAGCTGTCCTTACTCTCTCTGGGCTTCAGTGACCCACCAGGGCAGCTTTCTGTAGGAGGCATGGGCATGGACTAGCTTTGCCCTTTGGGTCCTAGTCAGGCCTACTACAAAAGTCTTCACCCTTCCAGAATGTTCCTCCTCTCTGAGCAAACTGCAGCTGCTGGTATGGATGGCTGCTTCCTGTTTGGCTTCTTTGAGCATTTTCCTACACCTACTGTTGAGTCAACAGGACAGATTAGTGGGTGAAGGCACACACTGGCAAGGCTGATGACCTGAGTTTGGTCTTGGAGAGCTCCATGAAGGAAAGAGAGAGCTGTCTCTCCAGTTGTCCTTGGATGCCCACATGCATGTCACTCCCCACACATCCACACTAAATAAATAAATAAGTATAGTTAGCAAAATAAAATACCAAATCCTCTTTCATGTCATTGAATTGCTCAATATATGGAAACAATGACAATCCCTGAGTCCTTGTCTGAGAAGGCAATTAGCTCTAATTACAGTATGCCTCTTAACTTTGGCTGCATATTGGAATAAGCCAGAGGAATGATAAAGCACTGCTGCTGGAGTGTCATCTCTGGACATCATGAGCAAGTCTTGGAGGCAGCCTGGACCACAGGGCTGGTTCTCTTCCTTCCAGAATCCTACCAGAGAGCCAGAGCTGAGGACCCAGAAGAGACCATGAAACAAATCACTTGGTCACAAAAGATGTTTTATTAATGATTAGAGGGATAGCTCTGAAGTTAAGAGCACTGGTTACCCATGTTCAATTTCCAGTACCTACATGGTGGCTCACATCAATATAACTCAAGTTCCAGGGAATCCAACATAGTCTTCTGGTTTCCTTGGACACCATCAGGCACACATGTGGTACACAAATATATATTTAGACAAAATATCTATCCAAATAAAATATTTTTAAAAATAAATAGAAGTGTTTTATTAAAATTCAGGACTTGCTCTTTTGCTTAAGGACTGAGTTCTGTTCTTGGTTCTACAGCTGCTGAACCTCTGGCATCCAGCAGCTTTTTCTCAACATCTGGGATAAGACCTCCATAGTCCAGAAAGAAACAGCTCATCTGAAGGTTTGAGTCTAGAAAGATGAAGACATGGCTCCTTAACTTGGGCTTTTCATCACTCGAAGGAAGCGGAGGGGCAGACCCTGGGCCATCAAGTCATCATGGCTTACAGAATTACAAACAGCAAAGCATCCTCCTGGAGTGAAGCCACAATGGATGCTTCTGAAATGATCCACCCAGACTCCCTTAAGGGGCTGCTCAATATGCCTGATTTTAGTTTACGCTTTCAACTCAAACACATTTAAATACAGACCTCACTAGGCTGGAATGTATACACATCAACAGGTCAGCAACTGCAAAAAGGCCCATTCCTCTCTGACGTCACACTGGAGCCAATGACTCCACAGATTCAATAAACATTTCCAGATTTCTTTGTCTTTTAACAGTAGCAGGGAAGGGCCAGGATGGAGTCATGGATACAGTTGCGAAAGCCAACAGGTGATGCTGTCTTGGTTACAAGTCAGTTTATGTAGTTCCTCTCCATTTTCTATGCAAGTTGTATTTTTTTTTATCATCTATTATAAACTTTACATTACAAATGTTTGTTTTCAAAAAAATTTTAGGACTTGGACTAGGGGCTTATCTCAGTAGTAGAGTATGTACTTAACACGCATCAAGAACCTGGGTTTGATCCTGAGCAAAAGAAAGGAAAAGAGAGGAAGGGAGGGGGGTAGGAGGGAGGGAGATAGAATAAATTAGGTTCTTGTAGAAAAAAAAACCAAACTTATGTTTTTGAATTTTTTATAGATTTCTGAAAAACATTAACACACACACACACACACACACACACACACACACACACACACACACACGACTTTGGTTAAAATGATCTGGGAGCATAGACCTGTAATTCCAGCTATTTGAGGAACCAAAGCAGGAAGGTTGGAAGTTCAAGACCTGCATAGGCTGCTGAATAAGTTCAAAGTCAGCCTGGGTGATTCTGTGAGTCCTGACTCAATTCTTTTTAAGTAAAACTAAGACTGGGATGGGGGTGTGGGGATGGGGATGTGGGGTAGGGGTTTGGGGATGGGGGGATAGGTAAAATGCTTGCCAAAATGTGTGAGGTTCTAGGTTCAAGGCCCAGCATTGAAAGACAGAAACTAAAAATCTTTGATTAATAGATTAATAAAATTATCAAAATCAAATAAGGGTTTCAAATTAATCTTCAGACTTAAGCTTAACTGCACTTAGGCCTGCTGGGCTCCGAGCTCAGTAGTAGAGCACTTGCCTAGGATGAAAGAAGTCCTGGTTTTAAGGGTTTGATCCTGGGTACCACACCACAAAAATAAAACAAGAGCAAGCTGAGTGTGGTGGCAAATGCCTTTAATACCAGCACTCAGAAGGTAGAGGCCAGGCTGGTCTACAAAGTGAGGGCTGTTAATCAGAAAAACCTTGTCTCAAAACAAATGAACAAAACCCAAGGGCTAGAGAAATGGCGGAGCAGTTCTGTAACTCTTGTTCTGAGGGATCTAACGCCCTCTTCTGGCTCCAACATGCAGCTGCACACATGTGACAGGCATGTATACAGACAAAAAAGTCTTTTTTAAAAAAATGAATTCAGACTCTACTTATGTTTCTGGAAAACGGAAGATTTCATTTTTATATTTTTTCTGACATCCACTGTAAAAAGAAGCTGCCTAAAGTTGGTTCAAGACCCAAAAAAAATAATAAACTGTGTAGATGTCAAGCTAAAAAAATGATGGAAAGGGAGGAAGGGATGTATGTGTTGAAACATCGGTGTATGATCTCATGGGCGACCTGCTACAAACTTAGCATTGTTCATCTGAGAACCTAGCCTTTGTTATCCAGACAGCCAGCTCTTTCTGGAAAGGTCAGAGAATCCACACTTGGGGCTACATGGGCCAGATGGTTTCTGTCTCAGTGACTCAACATTGCCATTGTAGCAGAAAAGCAGCAATAGGCAGTATGTGAGCAAATGAGTGTGCCCACCCATATTGTAATAAAACTTTATTTGTAGCAGGGTGAGGTGGTACATTCCCTAAGGTAATCCCAGCACTAGGGAGGGAGATGGAAGCAAGATGACCAGAGTTGATGGTCATCTGCATGAGCAGCAGATGTTCTTAACCATCTAGTCATCTTCCAGCCCTGTTGCTGTATTTTGTATTAAAGAGTCCTCTCTACCTGGAAGTGGAACAGCAAGACAGGGTAATGGTGTGTGTGTGTGTGTGTGTGTGTGTGTGTGTGTGTGTGTGTGTGATCAAAGAATATTAGATACATGTATCAAAATGCTGCAGTGAAATCCATTATTTGGTATTTATAACAACTTTATAATTCTAACAATTAATACATACTAATTTAAAATAAGAAACAAAAGAATCCTTTCAAATTTCATAAGTTCCAGGCCCCAAGAATGAATCTAAGAGCAGCTGCAGTTAATATCTTTGAGGACTATCCTCCATCCACTCAGGGCTAGCAGGATTTGCAAAGCCTTCCTCTGAAGAAGCTATAGGTAGGGGAGGGCCAAGGAAGCCAAGAAGCTGCTACATACTCGCCCCGGTGCTTCCTGTAGCTCCGGAGGTCACGATCTGCCAGGATAGCCCTCTTCACAAACACCACCAGGGCACTCCAGCTGGCTAGGATAATGGCCAGTTCAAGAAGATTCCACTTGCTGCAAAAGTAACCCCACTTCTGCTTCCTCATGAGCTTGCCCTGGAAAAAGGGTCCAGAGATTCTGCCTAAGGCAATGGCAGTGTCTACCCCTTCATGCCAAAGACCTCAGGCAGGACAGTTACCCTGACCTCACATACACAGAGTCCCTGGAGATCAGAGTTGTGATCTCAGCTACCAGACTTGTGACTGTAAATACAACAGCTAAGAATGTCTGCATGAGCATGTATGTGTGTGTAACTGGGGATTGAGCTAGGGATCTTACGCATTCTAAGCATGCAGTCGACCACTGAGTTATATCATCAGCCATCTATAGCACCAACCAGCTTTATTTGGGCCACCAACCAGCTTCCCAAATCATGACATGGAGACTTATTATTAGTTATGAATGCTTGGCCTTATCTTCTGCTTGTTCCACTAACTCTTATAACTTAACCTGTTTCTCTTCATCTACGTTTTGACTCAGGGCCTTTTATCTTTCTCTTATTCTGTATGTATTACTCAGTGTCTGGAAGCTGCCTGACTGGGTAGCCCAGGAGTCTCCCCAACCTCATTCTTACCTCTCTTCTCTATTTATTTTCTCTGCAGGCCAGCCCCTTTTATCCCTCCTCTGCCTAGCTATTGGCCAATCAGCTTTTTATTAGATCAACAGGTACCTTAGGCAGGCAAGGTGAAACAGCAACACTTCTTTACATAATTAAACAAATACAATATAAACAAGCAAAACACATTTACATAGTTAAAGTAATATTCTGCAACACAAACAAATGTAACACATCTTTACATAAAATAATAACAACGGCCATCTTCTACTTTTTCTTAAGCTAAGGTCTCACTATGTTGCCCAGCCACTCACTGCATTAGCTTGGTAGCCAAGGCTACCCTTGCACTGACAATCTCCCTGCCTCTGCTTCCCAGGTTCTGGATGGCAGGTATGTGCCATATCCAGTTGTGTATCCTGCAGTGAGAAGTGCATGAGGTTAGGGTGAAGGTCTGGTGACAGATTCTACATTCAAATTTTAGACTTGGGGGCTGAGAGTGTAGTTCACTGATAAAACATTTGTCTAGCATGTAGGTGGCCTTGGATCTAGCTGACCTCGATAAATAGGGTCTCTAGGCTTCTGTGTCTTCTTCTGAATACTGGAGCCAAGAGGACCTTTCTTTTTTTGAGAAAGCATATAACATATGTGGTAGTTTGAACGTAATTGGCCCCCATAAGCTCATAGGGAGGGGCATCATTAGGAGGTGTGGCTTTGTTAGAGTAGGTATAGTCTCGTCAGAGTATGTGTGTCACTGTGGAGATGGACTTTGATATGCTTATAGCACGGCCAGTGTCTCAGACCACTTCCTGTTGCCTGCAGACCAAGATGTGTTAACTCTCAGCTCCTTCTCCAGCACCATGTCTGCCTGTATGCTGCCATGTTCCACCATGATGATAATGGACTAAACCTCTGAAACTATAATCCAGCACTGATAAAAATTGTCCTTAATAAGAGTTGCTATGGTCCTGGTATCTCTTCACAACAATAGAAACCCTAACTAAGACACATTCCCACATGCCTCAACCTAAGCCTTCTGGAAGGTCTGCCAGTCAAGCACCTGGGGCAAAATAGACCCTTTCTTTCCTGCTTTGGGTCCCGCCTTAGGAGGCAAAAGTGTGAGTCCACCCATCTCTACCCACTGAGCCCTCACCTGCACCACCATGTAGTAGAAGATGAAGAGGAAGTAAATGAGCTCAGCTGCCACGACGAAGGGGTGCCAGCCATCAGTGAAGGGGTACAGTCGCAGGCTTTGCAGGGTTGCATGTGAGAAGAAGGTACCTGGGAGAAAAGCACCTCTGTTTACTTCCCTGTTGGAGTCTCTGCCTCTGCCCAGACTCACATCACATACCTTAAACCCTCTCCAGATTGGCAAGGAGGAGACTAATGTCCTTAGGACAAGGAGATAAAATGGACAACATGGGCAGGTTATCAATGGCAGAAGGAGCTGCCCCAGAAGGTCCATGAGACACCACGTCCCCATCTCTGGGGTGAATGTCTGGGCACAGCACTTCTGCAGAGCCCATCCACCCAGAATCTCCTGCCAGCCTCACCACATTGCTCATTAATGCCATTTCCCCCACAGAGCTCCCCTGCAGATCATGGAGTGGCCGATGTGCCAAGCAACTCAACCTTCCTATGAATGACTTGTCATCACTCATAAACCTTTCTTTTTTCTTTCAAGATATGATCTCACTGCACCCCTAGCTGACCTGAACTCCCTGTGGAGACCAAGCTGGGCTTGAATTCACAAAGATCCACAGGCCTCTGTTTCTGCCTCTGACGAGCTGAGATTAAAGGCACACACCACCATACCATACTGTGTCTTTTCCTTACATTCTTTTTAGTTTTGTTTTTGTTCTTTTTCATTTAAATTATCTGAGTGAAAACTTGTTACTTTTGCTTTTTGAGACAGACTAGTGTATTCCAGGCTGTCCTTGAATTTGCTATGTAATCAAGGAGGACCTTGAGATCCTAATTCTCCACCTCTGACACATGGGTACTGGGAGCAGCAGCCTTTATCTACTTAGGTACCTGGCTTATGAGATAACATTTTAAGACAGTTTGACTAGCAAAGCTATTACTGCCTGTGAATATAAAACTAGCTCTCAGAGTAACAGAAAGACAGGCTAAAAATTAAGTTCCAGGCCAACAGGGGCCTTGTAGCAAAATCTTTTGTGTGTGTATGTGTGTGTGTCTGTATTAAAATTTAGTGGGTGTGGATCTCATAAAAATATACTGTATCATACTGTGTGCATGTATGAAATTCTGGGAGAATATGTTTTCAAATTTTAGGCTGAGTGTGTTCAACCCTATAGTCTCAGTAAACAGGGAGCAGTAGGATCAGTCAGAAGCCTGCCTGGGTTACCCAAGGCTCGGTCTCAAAAAAAGCAAACAAGTAAAATAGCAATTGAAAACTTTTAAAAGTTCAGTGTTTAACAGAGAGGAAGGTTGAGTTCTAGGCACACTGAGTATTAGCTGAGAAGGCTTTAGGTTGACCTTGGTCTTGGTAGCTTGTAATTAATCATTTTAACAGATGGCAGATGAGGAGAAAGATTAACAGAAAGTTAAAAAAAAGTCCATCACAGAGGTGATTATGTGTGAATCTCTGGCCTTAGTTGTGTGAGTGTGGTTGGATGGTGCTGCTCAACATGCTCCACATTGTGGGATGAAGATATAGATGGGCTACCTTCACACTCCAACTGGGTTCCCTTAAGATAATGAAAGAGGCAGCTCAGAGAAAGGAAGGAAATAGGCTAGATTAGCACTGATGCTTTGCTTTCAGGGACCCAGGGGTTCATGACCCATTGCAGGTGAAGCCAGACCCCCACCCCAACTTCCCTAGACCCCAGACCTTGAGGTAGCAGGACCCAGCTATGTTAGAGGCATAACCCAGGATGAAGATTTTCAGGAGAGATGATGGCTCACCCAAGGCACTGTTCTCCAGTGTGAGTGTGACAAGGCAGAACAGGTTGACATTGGCATTGTAGACAGTGAATTCCACAAACACAGCTCTGGTCAGGGTGTCCAGCCAGCTGTTGTCAAAGAGATACTGGAGAATCCTGTGGAGGAAGAGTGCTTGATGTCTTCTTTCTCAATGTCTCCTTGTCATGAAGCACTGCATGAGGCTAGGGCTTACTACACCTTCTACTCTGCTCTACACACACCCTTGCCCCTGCCCCCTGGGCCACTCGCCTAGCTCCTGGGGACAGTCACCATTTTCCAACCATATGGTGCTGTTGGCTTATGGTCTTCTGAATGTTAGAACAGAGTTTGGCAAAAGGGGGAACCTAGTCAACATTGTAGCATATTGTGAATAGAGATTGTCAGGTGCTGGTTCACATGCATCAGAAAGGCTGGGCCAGGGCTCAGGAATGTGTACTTGGATGTGCCCTTTCCAGGGGAGTAGAATGCCTTCTTTAAGTCAAAGAGCCTTTGTCTCGTCCTTCACAATGGTGGTAAACATCAGGGCCTCCAGATAGAGAAGATGAAATTATGTGTGTGCACACACATGTATGCTCAGTAATAATAGCTGCAGAGGGCCTTTTCTTCCAAGTTTGGAGATGTACAGTTTCTAGGGGCTTGAAAATACTCCCTGGATGATTTGTATTTGCCCGTCCCCTCCCTCGATGGCATGAATGAACTTGGCCCCGCCTGATTTTGAAGGCTGCTTCCTCCAACCTACTATGCACTCTAGCAAATGGCTTCACTGAGCCAGAAAAGAATTCAGTCAGTTCTTACCTTGAGGCACTTTGGCGGTCAGTTCCCAAGGAGACCACATAGCCTCCTCCCCCATACACGGTAAGTTTGCCCCACATGGGATAACCCTGGCGTTGGCTCTGGCTCTGGTACTGCCATGCCCGAGGGAAGCCATTGCTGTTATTGTGGGCAGAGGCATTCCAGCCTTCTCCATAGTCTGCCAGGTCTTCAACATCCAGGGAGTATGGGGCATGGCATCCATCAAAAGAATCCTGTAGTTGCTGGGCAACGGGGCAAGAGCCTTCCCGGACCCTGACTTGGCGAATGTGGGCACTGCCAACCAACTTGGAGTTGCCATCAGTGACAAAGCCTAAAGATGAGATCCAGGAGGGCAAGTGTGGTATCTGAAAGCATCCCATCACATCCCGTGCTCCCCCATCCAGGTGTGAATAGGTGGATCCATAGAGACACAGCCAGAAGCCGCTCATGCCCAATCACAGGCTGCTTTCTGATAGAACATGGGCCTGCCCCTTTAAGACCCTGGTCACTATGGAGAGGCTAGAGACTACAGTTTGGAGGAATGAGGCCACACCTATGTACAGCTCTGGAACAGAACTGAAAAGTTGTTCTGTGTTGTGGCTTATGGTCCTAACCAGTACTCGGCTCCTCCATGCTCTTGGTCCTGTATGTTCTTCTAAACTAAATCACACCACACAAAACCTCCCATCACATAAAAGCCTATAAAGTCCTTTATGCCCTATGTTCTGGGGATTGCCCTACAGATTTCTAAGAAGACTCCTCAGGGGGACTGCTCTGAGATTCTCTCTGAAGGCCTTTCTCTGGCTTCCTCCTTTGCTCCATCCCTTTCATGGTGCCCCTCACCTAGTGTTCTCTCTCTCTCTCTCTCTCTCTCTCTCTCTCTCTCTCTCTCACACACACACACACACACACACACACACACACACACACACACACACATATTTTGTTTTTTCCAAGGCAGGGTTTCTCTACATAGCCCCAGCTGTCCTGGAACTTGCTCTGTAGACCAGACTGGCCTAGGACTGAGAGACCCGCCTACCTCTGCCTTCTGCCCCCAAGTGCTGGGATTAAAGGCATGTGCCACCACCTCTCAGCTTCATTCTCCTTCTTAATGAAGCTTCTCTCCAGGTTATAAAGGAAGTCCTCCGTCCCTTTAAGGTCCTCACCATGTTTGGCTCTCCCATATATGGTGCCATTTTCTGTTTAATATTCTCCCCCGATTTGGGGGCTAATCATGGTCTTGCGGTCCTCTCTCCTAATGAATCTCATCAATAAAGGGTGAATATGTATCAGCTTTCTTTCCTGTACCAACCACTCTGTCATGAACATATTTAATACATCCATTCTTACCTCACTCCTTCTCCATCTTGGACAGACTCTGTGTTCTACATAAATTCTCGCTGGGGACTGGACTCGACCATTCTGTCAGTCTGAACACTGTGTCTCTCTCCCAACCCTCCCTCTGTAACAGCCACCACACCCCAACAATACTGTGCCCCCCTCCCCAGCATCCCTTCATCGGTCCCCATCTAGCATCCTGTCTCCAATATCCTTCACTCCAACCTCCACACACTCCCAGAATGGTGCTTCTTTGTGTAGAGTCCTCCATGATGCCTCTTCTCCATGAGGGTAAATGTGATCTGTAGAGCTCTGTCAGAGCCTATCTCCTGTCTCTTTCTCCAGTCCTTCTCTCAGATACCCCCTAGTAGTCACACTTAATGTTCTACAGTGGCATGGACTTTCCAGTCCCATGGTGTGCTGGCTTGGCTAGTTTCATGTCCTTTCTCCTGACTGTCTTTTTCTAGGCAGTTTAGGCTTCTTATGTCTCATGAAAGGTGATAGTCTACTCTTCCTGAGAGCTTGTGAAAGTTTATGATTATTTGATTCTTGTGTTTTTATGCTGTCAGTGAATTATAACTGTTCCCACACACGTACATGCACAAGGGGGTCTGACACGGCCCCATGGTGTGGGGATTACCTGGTTGATGACCATATAGGTTCTTCACAAGAGTGGTGTTGGCCCATTCAAAGAACTCTCTGAAGCCCAGCACAGCTGAGAAGCCTTGAGTGAAGCTATGCTCCAGATGTCTGTTGAAGTGGTAAGCACTGGGGTCCCTTTGCCCATAGGCCACGAGCAGCAGCATCCACAGGAAGCCCAGGTAAGCTGGAGAGAATGCACATCCTCATCAGGCAGGTCCTTGACTCTCACCAAGTTTAAAGATAAAAAGGAGCATACACAGCTCAGAAAAGTGGAGGGCTTACAGCCCAGCCCCTGCCACTCCGGTAACGGAAAGAGAGGAGGAGGGAGGTGCACAGTCCTTCATGAACGGTTCAACCTCTCTGTGGATGCTTCCTCACCATTTAGATAGTAATTTTAATACCTGGAATTGTGGTAGGAGGATCAGCTCATGTTTATAAAGCATTTAGAAGGAAACCCAACCTACTCACGCTGTGTTTCTTTTGAGACAAGGTCTCATGTCCCAGGCTGGCATTGAACATGCTACATAGATGAGACGGAATAGGAATTCCTGATCCTCCCAGTGCTGAGAATAGGTCTGAGCTGCCACACTTGACTTTCTTTTCAAAACTTATATTTATTATTCTTGTGTATAAGAGTATGGGCATGCATGTGCCACAGCATGTGAGCATGTGTGTAGGTTGGAGAATAGCGCGACAGAGTCCATTACCTCCTTCCACCACGGATTTTAGGGAGTGAGCTCCCTAAATAATTAGGCTTGAACAGCAAATTGCTTGGCTCATTCTCATGCTGGGGATTGCTGCAAAGCCTGTGTTTGCTTGGTGAGTACTCCCACTGAGCTAAACGGTTCAGCTGCTTTTCCATTGTCTTCATGTGTGTGTCATGCACGCACATATGTGTGAGTGCACTAGAGGATGCGTGTTCTGAATTATCACTCTCACCTTATTGCCTTGAGGCAGTCTGGCACTGAACCCACAGCTATGTTGGCAGCAAGCAAGCCTAATGGTCCTCCCATCAACACCTCCCATAGCACTAGGGTTACAAGTACAAACGACCACATCTGGATTTTGATGCGGGTGCTGGGAATCCAAACTCAGGGCCTCATACTAGCAAGATAGACACTCTACTGAGCCTTCTCCAGACTCCTCTATTTGTTTTTAAGGTAGACTTGTCAAAACTGGGCACCTGTCCTGTGCATTGCTGACAACACGGCGTTGGGACAGACAGTTATGGTTCCTGTGCACATGGCATTCACCTGCTGACTGGAGACAGGTTGGGAGTGTTGGAAGGCTGGAAGGATCCCTATGTGTCAGAAGATTTAGATCAGGGAGTCACATATAACAATCCAACCAAGGGTGCAGATTTCTACTGAACCAGAACTTCCAGGCATGAGCTTGGGATCTGCACCATGAGGCATCACCAACACCCAGTCCCATCGTGGGCCTGGATGGACACCAACAATGCTAATGCATAGGATAATTGGGGGGGGCTCCTATTCTTCCCAAGATTTCCAGCAGAACCAA
The DNA here is from genome assembly GCA_004025045.1 of Sigmodon hispidus. Classification (NCBI taxonomy): domain Eukaryota; kingdom Metazoa; phylum Chordata; class Mammalia; order Rodentia; family Cricetidae; genus Sigmodon; species Sigmodon hispidus. The sequence goes on from PVIH01006684.1 coordinate 29,858, forward strand.
ACCATTGACCCTATTTCCTGGCTTCTTTCCCCCCTTGCTGCACTTTTCTCTGCACCTGTCTTCCCAGGATTATCTTGCTAGTGAACTATATCCACCCAGATCTGCTTTGGGGAAACCAGACAAACAATAGTGTTTGAAAGCCCTTGGCCTGAGCAATAGAGAACGAGGTCCTCTCTAAAGACACCTTACTGAGCTAAAAGTTAAAGAATAAGAATTAGCCAGAAGGAAAGGTGGGAAGAAGGATGGGCACAGGTGAGATAATGGTCCAGGCACAGCAGGTACAGGATCCCTGGAGCCGTGGAAGTTAGTACTGAACGAAGGTCACTGGGAGCCTGGAGAGGGGACTCCAGGGGTAGACCACAGGAGGCAGCTCAGAGGTCATCCCAAGAGCGTGGGGGATTTCAGGCAAAAGGGAAAAGAGAAACTGAGGCCTAGAGGCAGCGAAGGGCTTGTTAAAGTCCAGTCTGTGTGTCTGCTCCAGGATGTGTGAGAACTTGGTGTGGAAGCTGCGCACCTACCCAGGATTTCTCTGATGAGAGCAAACGCTTTCTGCTCCTTGAGGCGAGCGGTTCTCATCTTCTCTATGGTAGCGGGCAGAGGAGGCTGGTAAGCATTCTTGATGCTGCGTCTTCGTGTTCGGAACAAGGCATAGGGGCCTGTGGACACAGGACACAGAACAGTCCCCTGAGTGTCAGGGAAACCAGGCATTGCCATTCTGATAGGTATATTGTGACGCATGTACCTTTTGTGTCCATGCCCTCCTGCCTGGTCTCCAGCATTTGTCATCTACCTCTCTCTGGTCCCCACATTCCCACTTAGGACCTGACACCTGTAGTCTCCAGAGTAACACCAGTGACCTCTGTAAAGTGCAAGGCAAACAGGGCCACTCTCCTATTTCGAATCTTCAGGAATCCCAGCATTGCTCCAGACCCTCCAGATCCCACATTCCCTGCTCTCAACCCTCTCCATGCCCTCCATGAACCATCTCCTCCAACACAGCTCCCGGAGCTCCTGCTATACCAGCAGTGATTGCTGCCGAATGAGCATTCTGCCCCAGGCCAAGGTCTTAGCAGCATCCAGGGCTCAACTCTTCCCTCCCCATACCCTTGGAGGATGGCTATGGAAGCCTGAAGAATGTTATTCTTCTCCAGCCCTGACCTCATCAGGCTTCCCTAGGTGTCTGCTTCCTCGTCACCTCCCCACATGGTCTATGCCTGTAGGGGTTGTGACACCTTCCACTCAGCCAGTACCACATTGCCCAGGGAAGTGTTTGGGGTCATGGACAGACTTATCCGTGAACAAAAGGGTCCTTCTGGGGGATGAAATGTTTTAAATCTCAATTACAATGATGATGGCTATGTGACCCTCTAAATTAACTATACACACTGGATTCCATCCAACAGTGGGTGAATTTTATGTCAATTACGTTCTGAAGCCATTAGTGCCGGAAACAGCCAATTCTCCTTGAAGAATCACCAAATGAATGACCAAATGAGTATCTGGTGGGTCTCGAAGCTGGTTTTTCTTCAGAAAGACATTACTCTTTTGTTGAAAAAAGAGACCCTACTTTTTTAAAAAAAAAAAAAAAAAAAACTTTATTTATTTATTTATTTGCCTTGGTGTTTTGCCTGGAACTGGAACTACAGACAATTGTTAGCTGCCATGTGGGTGCTGGGAATCGAACTGGGGTCCTCTGGAAGAGCAGACGGTGCTCTTAACCGCTAAGCCATATCTCCAGCCCCCCTACTTTTTTTTTTATTGAGAAATGGGCTTTTTTGGAAATGCGAAGACAAAATTTCATTCTAGAATAGAAAATGACAAGCCCTGCACGCTGCTGGGAGCACTGGCTCCTGATTTATCTGCCCTGAGGCCAGGGTCAGTTATTGATTCTGTTTTGTTTGCTCATCTGTCTGAGAAAGGCTCTTCCCAGGGCCCTTTGAGAGATTTACTGGAAGAGGGGTCCAACCAGGGGCCTCTTAGACCAGGGTTTAGCATAGCTGTTTCCATAAATCTTTATTTACCAAAACTAACAGGGACAATTTGGCCCCCTGGTTATAGACTGCAGACCTGTTGTCCCAGAAGTCTAACTTACATGTCTTGTTTTCATTTGAAATCTCAGGGACCCACCCACACCTTGGTAAAGAATGCGGTTTGGAGCAGAGAATGTAGTTCCTTTGTTAGGGTGCCTGCTTTACTTGTACTTGCCCTGGGTTCTATCCCAACACCACACACACTTGGTGGCACATGCCTGGAGGTGGCACTGGGGTGATCTGAAGTGCAAAGTCATTCTTAGTAACATACCAATTTCAAGGCCAGCCTAGGCTATGTGAGGTTCTATCTCTAAAAAGAATAATTCAGCTTGCCTGATTCCCAAGGGCACACCCCTAGCTAAAGGGTTATGCTAAGTTATCAGAAAAAAAGGATGGAAGGAAAGGAATAAGTCTGCTCAGGGGACTAGGAAGGGTGTCTATTGTTTGGCTAGTTTGGGATGGCTGATAAATTCTGTGTGGAGGCTTGTGGGGGATAAGTTCTGGGGAGTGCCCAAGGCTCAGGACACCTCTGCAGGGCTACTCAGCCTTGCTAGACCACTGGGTGGTCAGGTCCCTGTCTACACACACCAGACACATACCTGGACCAGACAGATGTCCTGGCAATGAGGGCAAAGTCTCTTCATCATCCTCTCTCTTCAAGACCAATGCAAAGAAAGCAGCGAAGCCCAGAACCTGAAAAATCACCCTGTGTGAGTCCAAGCCTTCCGGAAATTCTCAAGGCCTGAGAGATAGGGACTGGGTGATAAGCAGTCAGGTAGGAACCGTCCCCACAGAGAGAGGTCATTGTGAGGAGGAAGGACTGCCACAGGTCAGAAAGGCTGACACATTTCTAAACGTCCCAGAACTTCCCACTTGCTACCCAGCTGCCCTGAGCGTCTCTCGCTTGTAACTTGAAAGAATTGCTGCCTCTACCTCACCCCATCCCTGTGCCCTGCATCCGCTGGGACAGCCTATAACTTTTGTGTCTGTTATGCCCAAGCAGAAGAGATCACTCAGAACACACCTGCTCTTCCTAGTCTTCTAGCCTTGGCTAGAGGAATTGTCACAGACGTTTTTGAATCTTATCAGAAAGACCATTTAGGATTGGGGCTGTAGCTCAGTTGGCAGAGTGTCTGCCTAGCATGCACAGAGCTCTGATTTGACCTCCAGCTTTCTACCTGAGCAGAGCTGGATGGCACACACCTGGAATCCCAACGTTAGGGAGGTGGAGACAGGTAGATTAGAAGTTTGAGCCCAGCCTTGGCTACACAGTATGTGACCACCCTGGGCTCCATGGCCTTATCTATAAATACATACATACAATTCAGGATAGAGCAAGCATCAAAAGGGTAGGTGGATGGGGGGATTTGAAATCTTCACAGAAGTGAAGATTCTAGCACCTGGTTTTGATAGTCGTGCATAGCTATGGTTTCAGTACTAGAGTAGCTGAGGCAGGAGGATTGGCATCAGTTCAAAGTGATCCTGAACTACATATTGAGTGCCAGGCTAGCCAGGACTACATGGCAAGACCCTGTCTCAAAACCAAGTAACCAAACATAGAGCCCCTTAATGGTCACTTTCCTCTTACAGTCCCCTGGTTCCCTGATGTCTGCCAACGACCAGACTCCTTCTTGAGGCAGATCTGTCCTTCTCCTTGATAGTTCCAAGTCTCGGCTTGGTATTCAAGTCTAATATGCTACTACATCTTTACATCTCAGAAAGAGGAGAAAGTTTCTGAAGGAAACAGTCCTTTATGTGGCTATCCTTTCTCAGAATCAGAGGCATCTGAAGATATACATACATACATACATACATACATACATACATATATATACACATGTATGTACAGACTATGGAGTCATGGTTATGATCTTTTTTATGGAAGTGCTGGAGGTGGGATCCAGCTCCCTGTGCATGCTCGGCAAGCTTCTTACTTCTGAGCTACATACCCCAGTGTTATGATTTCTCACTTATAAATTTTCCCACAATCCTCAGGCAATAGTGATTATAAAGAACTAGTTCCTCAATTCAATGCTGAACTTTGGGCTGTTATGATACTGTCTCTATGATCTCTGCTCTGGAGCCAGCACAGAAGTAGTAGCATCTCGTGTGTTTGTTAAAAGAATAAAAGAAATAATAGCTATTCTTTAAAAAGAACTGATCACAAGAAGATAAAGGTAGATAGAAAGGGCATGGGCATCCACTTTGAAGGGGATGTTCTGACCTTCAAGGGCTGGGTGATGAACACACTCTCCACAAAGGACACAGCCATGGAGATGAGCCATCTGAGGGAGTTGGCCCTTCCATAGTGCAGGCCATACAGCATAGTGAAGAAGGCCGCCACCCCACTGGTGATTGCCACCAGGAGCCAGGCCACTAGGACACACCACCACGGCAGGCCACGAGTGGACGTGCTGGCCCGAAGAGCACTGTAAAAGAGGATGGATACAGTCATGGTGGCCCCGGAAGACCCACATTCAAACCCCATTCTGTCCTCATCCTCCAAATGACCGTGGGCAAGCAGCTTAACCTCTGACAATTTATTTATTATGTATACAGTATACAGAAAAGGGCACCAGATGTCATCACAGATGGGTGTGAGCCACCATGTGGTTGCTGGGAATCAAACTCAGGACCTCTGCAAGAACAGTCAGTGCTCTTCACCTCTAGCCATCTCTCCAGCCCTCTCCTCTGTAATTTATACCTTCCTGAAAGAGCTGTTCTCTAGGCTGTTCTTTGTCCAGTGCTGGCTAGGGGGCAGTTCCTAACAACAAGCCCAGAAGGCTGGTTCTATGTCACTAAAAATTTGTTTATTATAAAGAATTCTCACCATACAAAACCATGAAGCCAGCACTCAGCAGCTGCTTTTAACAACTATCCCTCTCTGTCTGGGATATTCCATCCATTCCACACCCTCCTTTTCCATTTGGAGGAGGATATTAAAAACACATTCCACACATAATCCAAAATCACCCCAAATTAATTCAGCATGCATCTCAAGACGGGTCATTTTCTGACTAAATTATCATACTACTGTTCCACCTAACAGTTTTTGTTGGTGACAACCAAACACTGTGTGTGTGTGTGTGTGTGTGTGTGTGTGTGCGTGCGCGCGCGCGCAATATGGAAAGACAGCCTTTGGACCTCCATCACACACACACACACACACACACACACACACACAGAGAGAGAGAGAGAGAGAGAGAGAGAGATCGAGAGAGAGAGAGAGAGATCTTACTAGATTGCCCAGGATCAGGCTGGAGAGATGGCTCAGTGGTTAAAAACTCTTCACAGCCCTAGCTGCAGACTGGAGTTTTCAGATCTCAGTACCTATACCGGGTGACTCACAAATGCTTGTAACTCCAGCTCTAAAGAATCCAACACTCTAACCTCTGGGAATTCATAAAAACACAAACATAAAATAAAATAAATGTTAAAAAATAAAAAAAACCCTTGGGAGCTGGAGATCTCCAGCCCTCTCCTCTGTAATTTATACAGAGGATAATGATGGCTCAGAAGTTAAGAGCACTGACTGTTCTTCCAGAGGTCCTGAGTTCAATTCCCAGCAACTACATGGTGGCTCACAACCATCTATGATGACATCTGGTACACTCTTCTGTATACTGTATACACAGTAAATAAATAAATCTTTAAAATAAACCTTCCAGAGAGATTTTTTGGCATGCACAAGGATGGGTTTCAATCTCCAGTACTGCAACTAACAAACAAAAATCAAATAAATAAAAGAAAAATATCCTTTAAGTTTGAATTAGGAGCTATTTCCTTTTTAATATTTATTTTTATTTTATGTGAATTGGTGTTTTGCCTGCATGTATAACTGTGTAAGGGTGTCAGATCTTGAAGTTACAGACACTTGTTAGCTGCCATGTGGATGCTGGGAATCGAACTCAGGTCCTCCGGAAGAACAGTCCGTGCTCTTCTCTCCAGCCTAGTTGGATCACACAGTGAAACTGAGACTTTGAGAGACCGAGGCACAGCTCCAACAACACAGAGCAGGGAACAAGTAACGTGAATGTGGTCATGGACTGCAAAATTCTGTGCAAAGGCTGAGCATCTTCCAGCAAGTAGCCTTGTCCCCTTAACCCCTGCTGACTTTGAGGGCCGTTAAGGGGGTCTGGAGTCTCTCTGCCTCCATGGCTGGATAGACATCTTTCCAAGGCTGGCCAAGGTGTCTCAGCCTGTACCCCAGGCAGGAGAGGGCAGGCATTCATTTAGCACACAGGGAAGTAGATTACCTGGCATATGCTATTGCTGGGGTGCCAGGCTGTCCCCAGAGGTGGCTTTTCAGGACATGCAGCTGCTTGAGGGCTTCAGCATGACTGTGTTGATGCAGGAAGCCTTGGGGTCCCACCAGCTGCAGCTCCCTCTCCACGCGCTCCAGCTGAAGGTAGAGACACCGCCTGTAGATACTGTCCTTCCAAAGCTCACTTACTGCCAGTTTGGGCTTGGGGTGCCACACGTTCCCTGGGAGACCAAGGGGAAAGTGAGCAGACAGTGGTGCGTGACAGTGAACTAGCCACAATAAAAACAGTAGCAGCAAAATCTGAGGCACAGAGGCTGGGCTTGAACAGCCAACTAGGGGGTTTTAGCTTTTTGTGAGGGACAGCTTGAAAAAGTCCTTATCAAGAAAGAGCACACTATCCTGTGCACCCTACTTCAGCAATGACTATAAGTAATCATTAAATTATACTTATTTACTCTCTCTCTCTCTCTCTCTCTCTCTCTCTCTCTCTCTCTCTCTCTCTCTCTCTCTCCCTGGTTCTCTCCTAGTTTGAATGTATTTGGTTCCCATAATCCCAAAGGGAGTGGCACTGTTAGGAGGTGTGGCTTTGTTGAGGTGGGTGTGGTCTTTTTAGAGGAAGTGTGTCACTGTGGGGGCGGGCTTTCTTTCAGTGTGACTATCAGTCAGCTTTCTGTTGCCTGCAAGATACCTGGCTATTCCTTAAGCATCACATCTGCGTACACGTTGCCATGCCTTGCCCACCCACCCCCAGCCATGATGATAATGGACTGAACCTCTGAAACTGTAAGTAGACTCCCTCCATGAAATGTTTTCTTTATGAGAGTTGCCGTGGTCATGTATTTTCACAGCAATAACTAAGACACTCCTCCACCATGTGGGTCCTGGGTATTGAACTCAGGTCATCACACTTGGTTGCAAGCCCCTTTACCCACTGAGTCACCTCACTAGGAGTCTTTGCCTTCTATGTGGTTAGACTTAAGTGAAGCCCAATTTTGCCCATTGCTAAAGATGGGGTAAGTCCCAGTTTTCTGTTCTCATGTTTTAAAAACATTTTTTTTTATTATTTTTGACTCATAAGTATGTGTATTTGCCACATGTGTGTGAATACAACAGAGTCCAGAAGAGGGTATTGACTTCCTTGGAACTAGAGTTAGAAGCATCTGTGGCATGAGTCCTGGGAACAGGATTTGTGTCCAAGAGGAGCAGAGACTCTTAACCCCTTAGCAATCGCGATAGCCTTGTTTTAACTTTTTTAAAACTAATATGAAACCTGTCAAATAAGCCAGATGTGGTGTTTGCATTCCTGTAATAACAATTCCGGGTCAGCCTGATCTATATAGCAAGACCTGTCTTACAAAACAGAAACCATTCCAAATATCCAAAAGAAAGCAAAGAGTTGGAGCAGTGAGCATCCTGTCTGCAGGCTTCCAGGTGGCCTCTGTGCATGGGCTTACTGTTTGAAATGCCCAGGCTGGCCTGGAACTCAGCATCCTCCTGAGTTCTGGGGTTACGGGCTCACACTACCACATCAGACTACTTGGCAGGAGACCCAGAAGCTCAGATCATTTCATTAAGTAAGTTTAAGTTAGTGCATGTCTGCCTGAGATAAAGGCTTCAAACAGCTGCACCAGTGCTGGGTGGTGGGGGTACATACCTTTAGTCCCAGCGCTTGGGAAGCAGAGGCAGGCAAATCTCCAAATTCAAGGCCAGCTTGGTTTGCCGAGTGAGTTCCAGGACAGCCAAGGATACAAAACCAAAAACCAAAAACCAAAAACAAAAAACAAAACAAAAAAAAATGGGGTTGGGTGAGGGAATCTGCATCATTAACTTCAAAATAAAAAAAAAAAAAGTATAATAAAAAAGCCACAACAACATGAGTTTTTAAGACACTTAATGATCATCAAATATCCAACTAATGGTCATTTTCCCTGATTATATTAGGAGCTGTTCTCCTCCTCTATTATTTGTTTGTTTTAGTTAGTTTTTTGAGGTAGGGTTTCTCTGTGTAATAGCCCTGACTGTCCCAGAACCAGGCTGACCTTGAACTCAGAGAGCTGCCTGCCTCTGCCTCCCAAGGGAGGTTAAAGGCATGAGCCACCAAGCCTCAGTTCTCTTTTTTTTTTTTTAAACTTTATTTATTTATTTGCCTTGGTGTTTGCCTGGAACTGGAACTATAGACAGTTGTTAGCTGCCATGTGGGTGCTGGGAATCGAACCCGGGTCCTCTGGAAGAGCAGACGGTGCTCTTAACCGCTGAGCCATCTCTCCAGCCCCAGCCTCAGTTCTCTTTTAAAGATGTTTAAACATTTATTACTTATCTAATGTGTAGCATAGCCTGTGGGATCTGGTTCTCTTCCACCACTGTGTGGGCCAGGATCAGACCTAAACTGTCAGGCTGGGGGCAAAGGTCTCCACTTTCTGAGCCATCTCTCTGCCTCCGTTCCTTCTTCCTCCCTCATCTTTCTTTTTAAAATTTATTTATTATGTATACAGTGTTCTGCCTGAGCACCAGAAGAGGGCACTAGATCTCATTACAAAAGGTTGTGAGTCACCATGTGGTTGCTGGGAATTGAACTCAGGTCCTCTGGAAGAGCAGCCAGTGCCCTTAACCTCTGAGCCATCTCTCCAGCCCCTTTTCCTTTCTTCATAGGGTTTTGCTATGTAGCCCAGGCTGCCTTCAAACTGGTAATCCTCCTGCTTTAGCCTCGTGAGTGCTGGGATTATAGGCATGTACAACAATGTCTGACTTTCATGCATCTATCTATCTATCTATCATCCATCCATCTATCTATCTGTCATGGTTGGTTTTGTGTGTCAAATTGACACAAGCTAGAGTCATCAGAGAGAAAGGAGCCTCAGTTGAGAAAACACCTTCCTGAGATCCAGTTTACTGTAAGGCATTTTCTCAATTAGTGACAAATGGAGACGGGCCCAGCCCACTGTGGGTGGTGCCATCCCTGGGCGTTGGTCCTGGGTTCTATAAGAAAGCAAACTGAGCAAGCCATGTGAAGTCAGCCAGTAAGCAGCACTCCTCCGTGATCTCTGCCTCAGCTCCTGCTCCTGCCCTGCTTGAGTTCTGTCCTGACTTCCTTTGGTGATGAACAGCAATTTAGAGGTATAATCCAAATAAACCTTTTCCTCCCCAACTTGCTTTTTGGTCAGGGTGCTTCCTAGAAGCAGCAGAAACCCTAACTGAGACACCATCTATCCACCTGGTGTGCCTGTGTGCATTTGGGCACTCACTTGCCAGATGGATGTGGAGCCCAGAGGACAGTTTGTGGGAAGTGATTCTCTCCTTTCACTGTGTAGGTCCAGGGACTGAACTCAGGCAGTCAGGAGTGAGGCAAGCATCTTTACCTGATACACCCCCACCCCCGTTACTGTCTTTCTACGGTTGGTTTGTTGAAATTTCAGATTCTCACTATTTCAGTACTGGGGATAGAATTCATTCAGGGATTAGTCATGCTCTCCCATCAAGCTCTGCCTCCATTCCCAGCTCCTCTAAAAGTGTTTTTTATTGCTGTTATTTTGTTTTTGAGACAGTGCTTCATGTATCCTAGGCTGGCCTCAAGCTTTTGATGTTGCCAGGAATGACCTTGACCTCCTTCCTGATCTTCCTGTCTTTAACCCTGAGTGCTAAATGCTGAGATTTCAGGCATTCGCCGTCATACCAGCATAAAAAAAAAATGTTTTACTGTCTCTTTTTGTTGTTTGTTTTAAATCACAGAAGTAGCATTTATAATAGGAAACAAAGCAAGGGTCGGGGAAATGGTTCAGAGGACGCAGATGCTTGCTGCCCCATTTGCTCCCTGTGACCCACATGGTAGAGAGACCAGTCACTAAAATCATTCTCTGACATCAAAGCACACTCTTATCATAGACAATAATAAATGAATCATTTTCTAAAGGACTGTGACGCTGTGTGTGTTGGTACACACCTGCAACTCCTGGCATTTGGGAGATGGGGACAAGGTCCTGATTTCTGGGCTGGATCACCTGGTTCTGGAGGACCACTTCCTTTGGCACAGGACTGGAAGGACTTACCTTTCAGTTGTACAGACTCATGTGTGGGGGCAAAAGGGTCTGCTCTCTCTCTGGCTTCTTTCCAGAACCCGTGTCTTGTTGTACTCTCTGGACAGATGAGATCTTCCATTAAAGCCAGGAGGTAGTTAATATCCATCAGGTTCACAGAGTCCCAGCCTGAGGCTGGGGACGGCACTTTGAGAATTTTAAACAGTGAGCTGAGGAGACTCTGTATATCCTGCAAGAAAGCCCAGAGAGGTGAGGAAACATGGGCTGCATGTGCCCTGAGCTGAGTGATCCATGTTTGAACTATAGCTCTGTCCTCTGGGGCATGATGTACAAGCACTGAAAATTTCTCTTCTAGGGCTAGAATGGAGTTGTTCCAGGCTGCATTACTCAGATGACTGCATACAGCAAGTGTTCTATAAAAGATTATCAAGTACATGAATGCTGCTTGAATGTCACCTATGCTCCTGTCTGTAACCCCTCACTATGGCACTAATGAACTCATTCATTTCACCCAGGTGAACTCTGATGACCTCACACCTTGGTTTGTTATAGAAGCCCAGGAGGAGGGTGCATATTGTTTATGCTGCCCCCCTCCAGGAAATTTAGTAATAGTTTCCAGTACGGTGGTATACCTTGCACACAATAGATGTTCAAAAAGTATGCACCAGTGTGAACGCATATCATATGTGTATGTGATGCACATGTCAGTCTGCATGTTTCCACTGATGAGTCCTAGCAACTGAGACTCTCAGGCAATCCAGGCTGCTAGGCCCCTTGCACCAGCCTACAATTCTCTACTGCCAGCTTAGAGGGTCCCTCTGTTCATACACAAGCTGAGGCTGGGGACATGCCTTGGTCACTGTTTCAGCTGTCAGAAGTCCCTCCTCCAGGGGCTGTGGATAGAGAGTCAGGTTAGGGGGTTCCTGTTCCCGTTTCCCATTCTTCTCCAGTGGGAGCCGAGGTCGGGTGTTCCGAAAGATCTGGACAATCAGGAGGTTGATGGGAAACACAAGGATGGAGCTCTCCAGCCCAATCATCACCTCCTGCCATGTGAACTCAATTTTGCCTGGGGAAGAAGGAGGGATGGAGAGGTCAAATGAGCCAGATCCCCAGAGTCCAGTCCCCTCCACCCTCTCAGCAGAAGGCAGCTTCACCGTGAAGGACCAACCAAGCACAGCTCCTGAGAGATCACCTAGACGCCTTTAGACGTCTACCAGCTCCTAAGAGACCTTTTCTTATCCTGGGTTGTAGGTCAAGTCAGCTAGTTTACACTAACAAGGCAGATTACCAAGAGCCTGTGCCAAAGCTTAATCTTTGAGAGGGCCAGAGGCTAAGGTCAGCTGTACAGGTACATGGCCAACCACATCTATTTGGTCTCAATGAAGACTAAATTAAGGGGGCTGAGGAGACAGCACACTATGTTATGTAAAACTGCTTAGCATGCAAGCATAGGGACCCCATCCCACAATCCCAAGCACCACTGTAAAAAGCCAGGTGTGGTGGCGCCTGCTTGTAATCCCAGGTCTGAGAGGAAGAACAGACAGATCCCTGAGACATTTTAACCAGCCAGTACTGTAGCCCAATTGGCAAGCTTGAGGACCAAGCTTAAGGTCTGCAAAAATGAGGGGATTGGTTCCCAAGGAACAACACTCAAGCCCAAACTGATTTCCACATGCATGTGCACATGTGTGCATGTACATGTGCACACAAGACACAAAGACAAGTCCGACATGGTGGCACACACCTGTAATGGTTAGTGAGTGAGTCTGAGGCCAGCTTGGTCCATAGAGTAAGACTTTGTCTCAGAACATCAAACCAATTAAACAAAACTAAAAAACTCCTCTAGATTGCAGTGGTCTTGCTGGGTCAGTAAGACTGGTCCCCACCAGCCCCAGCCATCAGAAGTAATGCTGAGATTTACCCAAGTCCATCTTCTGCTCAGCTGGGTCCTTAGGGACACCCCAGAACATGATGCTGGTCAGCATGGTGCAAAGAAGCAGGGAGAAGCAGCAGGATACCCTCTGCACACGTGTGAAGTTGCTCCGAGCAGAGTTACAAAGGACTGAATACCAGATGTGCCCATCCTGGAAGCCCGTGGAGGTTTTTGTGAAAAACAGGTGGCTGTGGGCAGGCCAGAAGAGAGACATGAGCACTTAGGGAGACTATTGCAGGGACTCTAGTTAGCATATAATGAAAACCCAGAGCCAGATAGTGGGGGAAAGCTGGAATATCAGAGAGAGGAAACAAATCACAGTCAGTTCTCACCCAGTCAACTTCTCAGGCTGAACAGGGTGAGCGCTATCTTCAAGGGTCCTCTGCCTGGATGGTCACTTCTACAGAAGGCATGAATCTCTGCCTCCCCCTGCCTATGTCTTCCTTGCCTTCCTGTTTCGACTCTGCATCATAATCCTAGAGTTAGGATTAAAGGTGTGAGCTACTATTGCTTGGCTGTTAGGCCTTGAACTCATAGAAATCCAGAAAGATCTCTGTCTCCTTAGTGACGGGATTAAAGGTGTGAGTCAGCACTCTCTGAGCTTCATGGCTTGACTGTGGGTGATTCTGTTCTCTGATATTCCAGCTGATTTTATTAAATATACAATATATCACCACAGGAAACATGTATGCCTTTGGACTGGCCTCTTAAGATCAAACTGTGATTCAGCTGTAAGATTTAGCATGTCTTGGGGGCCAGCAAGCTGGTTTAGTGGGTAAACCTCTTACTACAGTGCAACTGGGAACCACATTTTTAAAAAGCTGTATTAGATGGTTTGTTGCTGCTAAGGGCCCAGCCCCCAGCCAGTCAGAGAAACTGGGGAGGAGATGCAGAACAGGTGAACTGGACCAATGGACCGATGCTCAGACACACATGAGAACTTTTGAGGGCCAAAGGTTAACTAATTTCATTTTTCTTTCTTCTGCTTGTTCTTACTCTGTTTTGACCTGTTCTGTCCTTCTGCCCGGGTGACTTCTTTCTTCTTCCCACCTGTTCTCCTTCTGGATCTTTCCTGTGTCCTTTCTCTTTCTTCCCCGATGGTTCCCTTCTATTTCTTCTCTGTTTCTTTTTCTTTTTACATCTTTCCTCCTTCTAGCTCTTATTTCTCTTGTCCCCTTTATACTTCCTAATATAAAGCTTTCTATGCAAGAAAAATTATCTCAGAACCACAAGTTACATATTTTCCAAAGACAAGGTAAAATCTTTACATAAAAAGAAACCACATGAAGATCACCACTTACATGGTTTTCTTAGAGCCCACAAGTAGTTAAACATTTTTCTTTGTATTAATGTTCTCATCATAACATCTTTACCCCAAAGCAATGATTTTTTTTATAATTGGTTAACACGGCTTTAAGCAAGCTAAGTGTATTTCAGGAGTTCCTTCTTCACGGGTAGGCAGCTGCTTGTGGTTTCAGTGTAGCAGATTTTTATTTCCTACTCTGGAGAATCTTTAAACAAGTGGTCAGTGCACCATCTATTTTCCTTTACACACAGTAGGGTCATTTCCTTTACACACAGTAGGGTCATTTCATTTCATTTCACAACATTGTTTTTTCAATGTGCATGTCAGGGCCTGTGAGTAATATTTTTTTTTTAAAAAAAATTATTTATTATGTATATAACATTCTGCCTCCACTATGCCTGTGTGCCAGAAGAGGGCACCAGATCTCAAGATAGATGGTTGTGAGCCACCATGTGGTTGCTGGGAATTGAACTCAGGTCCTTTGGAAAAACAGTCAGTGCTCTTAACCTCTGAGCCTTGTCTCCAGCCCATAGGGCCTGTGATTAATTCTGTAAGTTTCATGACCAAGGTACTCAGGCCTAACTTTGGATGTAGAGATATAATTACTCTCTTTGATCATCAGCCTGTTTTTCCACAGGCAGAATTTATGGGTCTATAATGCATGAAATTTCCTGTTCTTATTTTCCATCCTCTGCAAATCTAACAAAGGGAAAGGTGACTTTTAGTCTGTCTTTGCCTTTTTAAAAAATCTCTTATTGGGACAATTGGCAGAATAACCTAAATCATTTTCCTAATCATTTGTACTAATTGTCCTAACTTCTTGTATCTCTTAAGATAATTCAGAAAGTCCAATTAAATCATAGAACTAACTAATAATTTATAAGAACATCATTGCTCTTATAAGAATCATCTTTAGTATGATCTGCAAGTAAGTTGCCCAGTGAGGAGTGGGATTTTCCCAGGAAACAATCAGACTATACTAGATACAGTGGGATCCTTTCCTATAGCAATCACACTGTTCCTGCCACATAGAGCAGGAACACAGCAGCAGCTAACAGGAAGAAGCAAAGCAGAAACCAGGGGCATTATGGAGACCCCCCCACACACACACACATACCTCCACCCTGGGGCTTTGCCTCTCCAGGGTTTATTAGCTTTGCTATTTGGTGGATTGAATTCCATAGGCTCCATTGCTGCCTACAGCCCTTCTGATATGACCCCGGACAGTCCATAACCCCTGGTGCCCCTGAGACAGCATGGGAGGTGCAGACAGGAGAAGCTCTCAGGTCATCGGCCGAGGCTCTGCCTTAGAAATAAGGTCCAGGGCTGGAGAGATGACTCAGTGGTTAGGAGCACTGGCTGTTCTTCCGGAGGATCTGAATTCGATTCCCAGCATCCACATGGCAGCTAGCAACTGTCTGTAATTCCAAGATCTGACACCCTTACACAGTTATATAAAATAAAATAAATATTTTTTTAAAAAAAGAAATAAGGTTGGGCTGGAGTGATGGCTCAGGGGCCAAGAGCACCATATGCTGTTTAAGAGGACCTAAGTTCAGTTTCCAGCACCCACATGGCAGCAGCGAATAGTCATTTGTAACTCAAGTTCCAAGGGATCCGATACCTTTTCCTGTCCTCCACAGGCATTGTATGCAGAAGACGTGCAGACACACATACAGGCTAAACACTCACACGCATATGAGCAGAAGGAAAGAAGCAGTTGTCGGGAAGTTGTCCTCTGACCTCTACACAAATGCCATGCCATGGACAGACACATACATACACCACACACACATTTACACAAATAGCAGATTGTGATTTACATTTTAGACAGAGCCTTCCACTTTCTGAATGCATTATAGGCCTGTGTCCGCACACTAGGTTTATGTGGTGCTGGGGGCGGAACCCAGGGCTTTGTGAGTGCTAGGCAGGCATTCTCTCAACTGAGCAACATCCACAGCATGTGTGAAAAGAGAGCTGTCTTGGAGTCTTTGCCTGCCCCCCCCACCACAGCACTGTGACCTCAGGCAAGTGACGTCATCCTTCATGCCTCAATCTTTTTGACTTTAAGATAATAATAGAACATTCCTTGCTGGATGTTTTGTAAGGATTTAAAGTCATAGTTGTCCTTGACTTGAGACTGCTCAGGCTGGCCTCACACTCACTATAACTGGTCTGGACCACTGTGCCAGCAAAACCATCATCTGTATATGTGTAAAGCATTGAGGTATATGTGTTGTGATTTGAACTTGATAAAATAGCTGTACTATTATTAGTTTAGGACCCCCATTACCCATGCCCATCTGTGTCAGCCTCTTGGGTATCCAGGTCTCAGAATTCAGAATGTATCCCTTTTGAAGGCCCCACTGGCAGGGGAAGTCACCAGAATAAATGTTCGGGAGGCAGACCTGCTGCCTATTGATGCCAGTGAGTGGATTTGGCATCCATTTTTTGTGCTATTGCAAAGCCACTAGGGACACTGGGTATGATGGGATATGCCTCTGATCCCAGTACTTTGGGAGGCAGAGGAAAGAGGATTAAAAAGCTCAGCATTATTCTTGGCTTATTACCTGGGCTCTATGAGACCCTTTCTCAAACAGAAATAAGGAAAATTATTTGACCTAAATATATATTCTCCCCAAAGGGTAACCATAATACATTGACTACACCAAAGACACAAGGGCAATATGTTTCCAGAAATACCACAGATGTAAAATAAGTGGCCTAGGAGATAGCACTGGTAAAGTGTTTGCTGTATGAGGACCCAGATTTGATCCCCATTTGTTGTGTGATATTTTGATTTCATTCTGAAAATAAAGCTTGTTTTGAGTCAGGGGGTGGAACTAGCCACTAGCAGACCAAAATTAACCTTAGAGGTTTGAAGGGCTGTAGACAGATAGAAGACAGGAAGTAGTAAGGTGGAGCTAAGAGAGGACCTCAGCCCTTTCGGAGGAAGGAATGATGGTAGGGAGTCACTGGTGGCTGCTCCCCTGCCTCTGTGATCTTCTAGGTTCTTACCCTGATATCTGAGTCCTGATTTTTTTACTGTTAAAGAATAATTAGATTAACGTTTTACTCATCCTGTGTAAAAAGTCAGGTGTGGTAATGAATGTAACCTAGAGCTGTGGAGGCAGAGAGGGATGGAAAGGCTGGCCAGCCTAGACAAAGTGGCAAGTTGTAGGCCACCTAGAGGTTCATCTTCAAAAACAAGGTGGATGGCTACTCTGTCTCCATGTGTGTACAAACACCACACACACACACACACACATACACACACACACACACACACACACACACACAGAGTAACAATGCATGATGATGTATGTCTGTTCATAGGTGTTGGCAGACCAATGTGAAAGCAAGCCAGGGAATGAAGAAAGGAATAACCTGGAAGGAAGTATGGGCTGGAGACCCCACTGCAGTAAAACAGAAAAGGGACCACAAAGGGCCAGCGACTGAACAACAATTATCCTTTTTAGGGTTTCTGTTGCTATGATAGTAGACCATGGGGGGAGAAAAGGCTTTATTTCACCTGATGGCTTTATCCAGGGAAGTTGGGGCAGGAACCTGGAGGGAAGAGCAGAAGCAGGCCATAGAGGAGGGTTGCTTACCTGTTTACCTCCCCTAGGTGAAGGGATTCTTAGGGCAGTATCAGAGGTGCAGACATACTGCACCTTACAGTGCCTAGGACCACCTCCTAGGGTGGTGCCGCTGCCCACAGTGAGCTGGGCTATCTCACGTAAATCATGAGTCAAAAAAATACACCACAGGCTTGCCCACAGGCTCAACTGAGGCTCCCTTTTCCCAAATGACTCTAGTTTCTGACACATTGACATAAAATCAGTCATCACACCATCCAAACCATCATGGCTAATAACAGAGGAAATATCCTATGACATTTATTGGGGTAATACAAGTAACTGTTTCCATGTCCTCATCACCTGGAATATACTTCTGGCTCTTAGGATGCTTATCCTGCTAGAGTCCTTATTTAAACAGGACATTTGGGCCATCACTGTCACATATTCATAGATGCCCAGGCCACTGGACGAAATGTGCTCTCGTTAGTAGCATGCCTAGGCTGTGAGGCTATTTTCCTAAGATTAAAAAGACAGGGAGGTACATGTGCTGAAAAAAGACAGAAGAGAAGTACCTAAACTGCTTCCTGTCCTGCTCTGTGGCCACAGGAAACACCTTGTCGAGGACACAGTCTCCAATATCGATGGACAGCCACGAGTTGCAGAGGAAATACCATTTCCGGTCCACCACAGGGTCATAGACCAGTACCCGGCTCACATACCTGGAGAAGGGAGATGCTGCTCTGAGGATCAGGTGTGTGGGGTAGGACAAGGATAAGGCCTTCAGAAAATGAGCCCCAAGTACCTGGAAAAGGCACATGCATGCTCTTCACTGGGTGTCTAGGTGACATCTGGCCTCCTATGGGGAGGCCAGCCAGCAGAATGCCACCCTCAGCTTTGAAGCAGCTTGTTTGCAGAAAAGCGACAGGTCAAGGGAGAACACACTGGAAAACTCTGAAGCTCTTACTTAGGACTCCCAGCCATAAGGAAAAGAAGCCAGGAGGGATAGGGTGCGACAGCAAGCTGCTTCAAAGCCTCAGAGGAGGAGATGTCATCTTGTTTGAATCGAGAGATGCAGGCTAGCAGCAGCTTTCTGTAATTGTGTAGCCAATAGGAAGAGCCATGCTGGCAAAGCTGCTCTTCCCTGGGTGCTCACTAAATAGCAGGCACTGTGCTCTACATACATCCCTTCTTCCCATAAGCACAGCTCCATTAGAGATGCACAGGCCACCTATGTCCAGGGCGTGACCTTCCTGGGTGAGTGACATCCAGTGATTCAGGAACTGGATATTTTGATTCAACTTGGGACAGCTTCAGGGATCCACAAGAGTTGGGTCTGCTGTCATCAGCCTGCACTACATTTGTCACCTCCTTCTGCCTATCCCAGGCCTGACCTACCTGCCCAGGAGCTGACGAGGACTCCTTTAATAGATACCCAATATGCTAATTTGCCTGGTGTCTGCTTCCTGGGAATTTAGTGAGTTAGACAGCAGTAAGCTCTGTGTGGTGTCCTATGCCTCTGACCCCAGCTCTTTTTTAAATTTATTTATTATGTAAACAGAAGAGGGTATCAGATATCATTACAGATGGTTGTGAGCCACCATGTGGTTGCTGGGAATTGAACTCAGGACCTCTGGAAGAACAGTCAGTCCTCTTAACCTCTCAGCTATCTCTCCAGCCCCTGACCCCAGCTTTTATAAGCTGAGACAAGAGACTGCCAGAAGCTCAAGACTAGCCTTTGGGATAGAGTGAGGCCCTCTGTCAAAATAGCTAAAATCTAAGCAGTGTAAATGGCCACTCCTTATGTAGCTCAGGCTCATCTTGAATTATCTTTGGAGCCAAGGATGACCTTGAACCCCTATCATCCTGCCTCCCAAGTGCTGGGATTATTAGTGTACAATACCCAGTGTCTATATATATATGTGTGTGTGTGTATGTATGTATGTATGTATGTATAAATGTATAAATGTAGTCTCTCTGTTTAGTCCTGGCTGTACTAGAACTCACTATGTAGACCAAGCTGGCCTAAACTCACATAAAGTCTAGCTGCCTCTGCCTCCCAAGTGCTGAGATTAAAGGCCTGTACTACCACCACCCCTGGCATGCCCAGCATTTTTGTGATAAAGTCTCATACTCCAGTGCAGGCTGATTTGGAGCTCACTATGTACTCCAGATTATCAGAGAATCTGTAGCATCCTTCATGCCTAGGATTGCATAGGGTACACTATGACTGATAATGCTGTTTTTCTAAAGGGACTGCTTGCTGATATCCAATCACACTGACACTATTTGTCTATGGCACTAGTTATGGTCTCAGGAAGAATGAACAGGACCTTGCTTTGATCTTGTAGCTGTGTGTAGCCTTGGACAAATCTTGAGTTGGAGCTGTAGAAAGGCCAGAGGTAGGCCCAGTGCTGGACACCAGGACTGGATGGACTTCAGCCCCCCTCTTTTCTGGTCTGATTTATATGGACCATAAGCTAGGGCCTCTCTGAGTCTGCTTGCCTCATTCCTGCCATGGAGAGCCATTCTGTGAGTTTATAGCAGCTCATGAAAGCCAGGAAATGGTGCCTCACTCCAGACTGGTCATTTGCTCTCTCGCAACTCACCATGATGGCCGGTCCCCAGAGTTGTCATGCCACAGCCTGAGGCTCTGCAGTTCTCCTAGGGGGAACAGAGTGGAAAGCAGGAAGACATCCACCCCTCCTCGCTCAAAAACTGCAGCATCAGGGTCTGACAGGTGGTGCGGCTCACTCTCTCTGTCTGAGCCATACAGGGTGAGAGTCACCTAGAACCCAGAGAACAGAGGCTGGTACTGCAGCTCAGTCAGTGCGGTGTTTGCCTAGCATTCAGAAGTTCTGGGCTTGATCCTGGCACTGCACAAAACCAGGCATGCAGACATGTGCACCCACAATTACACACACTTATACACATACACACACACAATGTATAACGTAATTTTTTTAACTAAAAAATAGTCTTTCCTCTAAAATGCAAAATGAAATAAGTAGGGCACACAGCAACACAAGTCCATGGAGCCAAAAATACTCCACAATGGCAGAGCCTGCACTGCACCTGGAGAAACAAAGCCACCAACCAACAGGTACCTTTGAAGATGTGGCTGCTCCTCGCCGGTGTCCTGTGTAGACTGTCACCAGGTAGTGATACTGGGCAAAGGGTTCATTGTCCTCCAGCACTATGACTTTTACCTAAACAGAAGGACAGTGTTAGGGGGAACTGAACTCACTGAACTCGTCTACCACTCAGCAGCTAAGAACAAGTTGGGCATCGATGCTAATTAACATGCAAAAACAAAGTTACATTCATTATTATATGATCCAATAAGAACTGTCCTTTACAAAAGTAGGGCTCCAAAAAAAATAGCAGCAAAAGCAAGGAAGCACGAAGTGCTTTCATTATTAAGTGTGGGCCATGAAGTTACGTTGGGTATGAGCTTGGCATTAAACTGAGAATGTTCAGTTTTGCTGTGGTGAGCCAACTGTTTATGCAAACATATTTGTTTCCCAGGGAATTTGGGAGGAATGAAAGGTTTCCATGTTTTAGTGAAAACATCAGCTGGCCAGAGTTAGTTGAAGTCTGGGCTGACCTCTGCTCAGCTCTCTTTCCTGTGAAAGGTTCACATCGCTGCTGAGGCTCTGCTGTCAAAGATGTAGAGTCATCTCTGTCAAGGGCATACTCTTGTGGCAGCTGACAGTCAGTGACCCATCTATGAGGTGTCTGGATGTGATTAAGACCTAGACATCTCACCCAGTTCAGGCCAGATCTCTAAGGACTGGCAAGGTCTCACTGGGGTACAGTTATTCTGTCAGCTCCTCATGGCTCACTCTAAAGGTTCCTCTTAGAAAACACCTCCATCCTTAATTTATTCTGGGAACCAGCCTGACGCATTTAAGATTTATTATATAAATTTTTACTTCTTTCTTTTGTTCTTTCTTTTTCTTTTTGAGACAGGGTTTCACTAGGTAGCCTTGGCTAGCTTGGAGTCTTGGATGTAGACCAGGCTGGCCTTGATTCATAGATCATATACCTCAGCCTCTTGAGTGCTGAGTTCATGTGTGTGACATTATACCCAGCTTTTATATTTTAAAACTAATTAAGTGTATATGTTGAGGGGATTGTACACATGGCCACAGTGTACAAGGAGGCCAGAATAGTATATCAGATCCTCTGGAATTATGGTTACAAGTGTTGTGAGCTGCTTAATGTGGGTTTTAGGAACGGATCTTGAGCTTAGTTCCTCTGCAAAAGCAGTACATGATTTTTTTAATTATTTGTTTTATGTGTATGTGTGTTTTAGTTATTTGTTTTATGTGCATGTGTGTATGTGCATGCATGTGTGCCTGGTACCCTCAAAGGGCATTGGATTCTCTGGAACTAGAGTTATTTCATCATGTGGGCTCTTAGAACTGAACCCAGGTCCTCTGCAATAACAGCAAGTCACTGAGCCATCTCTCCAGCCTCATTTTTTTGTTGCTTTTTTTTTTTTTAACTCAGGGTCTCATTATGTATCCCTGGCTTGGCTTGAACTTACTGTGTAGACCAGACTGGCCTTGAACTCAGAGATTCTCCAGCCTCTGCTTCCACGTGCTGGGATTAAAGGCTTGTTCCATTATACTAGGCTCTGTAAAGTGTGCTCTTAACTCCTGAGCAACCTCTCCAGCTCCAACCCTGTACTGGTCTCATGGAAGAGTCAAAGACAGCAGGATGAGTGCTGAATGACATTTTATAGCATCCTATTCTGTACTGACGTCCCTAGTAGTGCTGCCAGGGAGAAGACAGTGAGATGGACAGCTCCAGGCTCTGCCCCATGCACCCTTGCATTCCCTCAGACATCATGAATGCTTCCTGGAGGCCAATCCTGTGTCCCATATGATTTTATTAATTGTTGTTGCAAACAATTTCTTGCATATTTTCCCCTTTGGTCTATGTGTGCCCTGAGCTCCATCTGGTTTGAAATTCTGGCTCCTGTCTAACAGCTTCAGGCCAATTGACTAACCTCTTCCCTGGTTGACTCCTCATTAAGGTGATGGTTGGAATGAAATCCAGGGTCTGCCCAGTGAACTTGAGGTGTCCAACCAAAGGAGGGAATGGAACTGAGCAGGGTGATTCATCCTGCAATCCCAGCATTCAGAAGGTTGAGGCAGGGGGTTGTTAGGAGTTTGAAGATACCCTCTGATATGTAGTGAGATTGAGGCTAGCCTGGGCTACATGAGACTTAGTTTTAAAGTAAACACACATGTCTCACAAACAAATGGGAGTCTGTGTGCCCATCATCTATATCCTTAGAGGTAACTTCTGTGCATCCTATATCAGGCACTTTGGCATACTGGAAGCCCTGGTCAAGCTACAGTCTATGAAAGCAATGTGATTTATGCTGGGACTTCAGGTCATATGTGGGGCTTCAGGTAACACTGTGTGGTTTAGACTGGAGATTACATAACCAGGATTGCTTAATTGGGGCTTCTCCATGCTCAACACCCAGTCAAACCCAGAACCCAAAGCTCACATGAGCTTCTTGTTGTCAATATTTGCTGGATGTCATCTCAGGGATGATTGAGCACCATCTGTAGAACAGCATCAGCAGAACAAACAGGAACTGGGGGACATGGGTTCAGTTCTGAGAACCCACATGGTGATTCACAACATAAACCAATTCTCTTTGTCATCTCAGTATATATCACTCATGAGGGGATGACCCAGTTGATAAAGTGTCACACAAACACAGGGACCTGAGTTTGACTGACATAAAAAATCAGGCATGGTGACACATACTTGTAATCCCAGCACTGGAGAGAGGATTCTTAGGGCTCACTGATCAGCCAGTCTGGCCTGCTTGGTGAACCTCAGGTCCCAGGAAGAGTCTCAAAGACTAAGGAGGGCAGTTTCTGATAAATGACAGGTGATGTTGATCTCTGGCCTTCAGATGCACATACACACATATAGACACCTACACACACAGGTTCACACATACACATCCTTGCAAACAAAAATAATCAACCGTAACCATTACTTCAACTGCTGTTTTGAATCCTGAGTCCTTTTAGCAAATTACTGACATAAGGGTGGCCTTGTGACCTCCCATCCTAACACAGGAACTTCCATGTACATAAATGGGGTTGTGTCTGACATTTACTGAGTACTTGGTGATCAATAGCACAATCTTCCCGATCATTAGATAAAAAGGGATATTTTGTAAATGATGGGCTGAGATGACCAGGGGTTAAGGCCTGGACCAACAACTGGCCTCTCTACAGACTCCTTGGCTCTGTTCTCTACAGTGCCTGTTCTTCCCATTCCCAGGAACTCAGCACCTCACCTTCCCCTGATCCTCTATGTCCTTTCTCCTAGCCCAAATCACCACCAGCACATAGACCATGCAGAGGCAGCCCACTGTGGTAACCACTACAGGATTGTCTTCAAAGGTAGCAAAGAGCTCTGCAGTCTGGTGGACATCGATGGCATTGGGCATCACTAGAAATGTGCTTCCGAAGAAGGTGAGGTGGTCGCAAAGGCAATGTGTCTGGGAGGTGGTGGTTCGTGGTCCCACCTGTGAACACCAAAGAGACCATGATTGGAAATGCAACTGCTTCAGCTCAGTAGAGAGAAATGTTGAACACCTCAGTGTGAACACCACTCAGTTGGCCTTTCAGATCCACAGATTCAGCCAAGCTGTGGTTGAAATTACTTATTTTTAGGGCTTGGATGTCTCAGTTGGTAGAGAGCTTGCCTAGCATGCATGAAGCTCTGGGTTTAATCAACATCACATAAACTGGATATGATGTCCCACACCTGTAATCCCAGTATCAGAAGGGGCACATGGGAGGATCAGAATTTCAAGGTTACATATTCAAGGCCAGTCTGGGTGCATGAGACTCTGGCTGACTGGCTCTCTAGGCCAGAGGCATCAAATCCCCCTGGAGCTGGAGTTACAAGTGTCTTTGTGCCAGCTGATGTAAATGCTGGGGACTGAATTGGCTTCTCTGTAAAAGCAGTGCAAATCAGAGTTCAGAACCCACATGGATGCATAAAAGTGGGCCTGTTAACCTGTTAGCAATTCCAGACCCAGATGGGGAGCCAGGATTCCCAGAGAAAGCTGGCAACTGAGACTAGCCATATCATCAAACTGTGGACTTGACAGAGACATCCTGCCCCATTGACTAGGGTGGGGAACTAGAGGATGATCCCTAATATCAGCCTCTGCCTTTATAAATGTGCACATATAAACATTTTATGTGCACTAGCCCACATAAAAATGCATTCATGCATGTACACATATACATGTGCACACACACACATACTTAAAAACAAAAAATTCATTTTAAAATTCTAAGACTATTATTTACTTTTTGTTGTGCTGGGGATTGTACCCCCAGACCTTCCCAGTAGGGTTTTGGTTTTTATTTGTTGGCTGTTGACTTGTTCTGTTTTTGTTTTTGAGACAGGGTGTCACTATGTAGTCCTGGCTGTCCCAGAACTTGCTATTTAGGTTGGTTTCAAATTCACAGAGATCTGCCTGTTAGGTTCTAGGATCAAAAGTGTGCACTATCACACCGGGCTTGTAAATATTATTTGTAACATGTGGTGGGAATGTTCTCTGTGTGTTGTAAATAAAGAACTGTTTTGGTCTATGCACAGTACCATAGAAGTGGGTGGAGAATCAGAGGCAGCCAGGTAGGAGAAGAAGGGTGGAGTTAAGCCAGTCTCCATCCGACCCCCAAGAGGAACAGACATATAAGAGGTACCGGCCAGCCACAGGCTGAGCCACGTGGTGGGAAGATTAATGGAAATGGGTTGAAATAAGATGAAGGAGCCAGCTAGTAATGTGCTTAAGATATGGGCCAAACAGTGTAAAGGATATAAGCGTGTGATTCATTTCTTTGGGGGACAAAAGCTGCGGGCACGGAGCCGGTTCCAAACTGCTGCCACGCGTGCCGGGTTACAAAACCTCCCAGCCCAAATGGGCGGGAAACTTACTACAACAGTAACAGTTTTACATCTGTCCTCTACGTGGGGACATTGAACTCATATAGTTTTTAAAATTTATGTGTGGGGGTGAGTGCACACTTGTGTGCATATGTGTTCATGAATGCAGAGGCCAGGGTACAACCTCAGGAAATCTGTCCACCTTCTCTGACACAGGGCCTTTCATTGGCCTGGAGCTCACTGCTTGGGCTGGACAGTTGGGGAGCCTCAGGGAGACACTTGACTGCCTCTTCACAAGTGCTGGCACTTTCATATGGGCTCTGGGGACCTAACACAGGACCTATGTGTACGAATCAAGCACTTTTTAAGTGGACCATTAATATGAGAATGGTTTTCTGCATGCTGTGAATATCACTCTTTAAATAAAGGAATTGTTTTCGCCCACGACAGGCAGAGTAGAGTAGGCAGGAAATTGGAACCTAGGTTGGTGAAGGAAGGCAGAGTCAGACAGAGAGATGATCCAGCTGTCCATGAAGCAAGATGTAAGGAAATAGGTGAGCCACGGGCCACATGGCAAGACAGATTAATGAAAATGGGTTGAATAAAGATGAAAGACCTAGCTAGCAATATGTCTGAACCATAGGCCAAACAGGATGAAATTAATACAAGTGTCTGTATTTCTTTGGGATTGCTGGTCCAGATAGGTGGTGGTGAGTAGAAACCTTTTGTGACAGAGCATTTCTCCAATCCCAGAACCATATTTCAAATGGCATCACAAACATCTGGAACTACTTCTGTACTCTGACACTTAGGTTTGGCTAAGTGGGTCTCACACCATCTCCCTGCCACCATCCTTATCCTTAGTCCTTCTGTCTTATAGACAACGCTGTCCCCTTTACAACTGGAGGGTTTAGCACAGGGATCCCCTCTGATGTATTGAGCCCACTCTGTGAGTTAGGTATTTTGCCTAGTTCCTTGCAGCCCTGATGCTCTCAGCTTAATCCCCATTTTAGGATGGTAAAGCTCAGAGAGGTGGGGCAGCTTAGATTCATCCTGTGAGTATAAGGACTAAACCCAAGTCTGTTTCATGGGACCATGAGCCCCAGGGTGCAGGAGCATCCCATGCCAGCCACATAAGCTGGCTTTGGGGAGTGAGTGCTCTGGGAAGCCACCACCTACCCAGGCCTGTTCTTGAGGTGCAAAGACTGGTGTCTGGAGCTTGGGCACCTCCTGTCCCTTAGGAATATCTCTGTGTCATTGTCCTTCCTGGGCCTGAGTGTGGCAGCCAGAAGCCAGTGTGGAAACTGACAACAGAGCTGTTGTGCCGGCTTCCCCAGCCCAGAAGGGGACTCACCCTCAGTGTCCTCCTTCCTGATCTCTAGGGTGACATGGCTCTTAGGTGTGTCTTTTGCTTCAGGCCCTCAGCTAGCCTTGTTATTCACTGGTTTTTCTCACTCATCTACCCCAACACTGGGGTGAACATTTCTCATACATGAGAGAATGTTCTATGTTCATAGGTGGAGAGAGGGGGTACATTTGGATTCCACATGGAGACAGCTAATGCTGGTAGGGCATGGGATGGTAGAGAAGTCCAACAGTGGGAGATTTGAGACAGCCTCAAGGGCTTGAAGGAAGAGGGATCTGGAGTAAAAGGCTAGGGGCAGAGTGGGGGAGTAGGAAGAATACCAGAACTTTCTAGGCAGAAATAACTAAGAAGAGCATTTAAGAAAGACACAGCCTATATAACTCATATTGGAACAGTGTGGTCCTATCCAGAGAGTACTCTGATGGCCTCAAAGCCAAAGTCTGTCTGCAGGATACTGTCATGGGGGTCTCAAGCTGAGAAGGCAGAATGAATAAGAATTACAGCTAATAAACTCTGAATCTTAGCAGGTGGGGAAGCTGTGTTGTCATGGTGATGATATGGCCGCAGGCAGACCTGGCTTTAAGGCAATGTGTGTGAGATTTGGGGGCATTCCTTTTAGTTTTCTCATCCAGTTGCCTCACTGCCTATGAAATGGGATAGCTTTTTTGGGGGCTATCTAAAGAGCTGATGAAATAATGCTGAGAAAGGTGAACACAGGACTCAGCTGAGGTCATTTTCTGGGAAGTGACACCCTGGCTGCCATGAGCCATACACAGTGGGCAGCCTTCTGAGTCAGTCCTATTCTTATTCAGTGATGAGTTGTTCCAGCTCTCCTGGCTCCTGGGATGGCCCCAGGGGAGAGGTCGGGACCACACTGCTAAGCAGGGTCAGGTGGCTCCAGAGTTTACAGCAGAAAATCTGACCAGGAGGACATTCTGAGCACAGGATTGGCATATGCAGAATACCTGGGAGAGACATGAGGTAGTGTACCAGAGGCTCCAAAGGGGACCCTACAAGAGCAGACACACCCTACCAAGCCTCCCCAGCTTACTTCTCTTCCTCACCTGGCAGCCAGCGTTGTCCCAGGTCATCCGGGTTTCATCCCAGAACACACAATGTGACAGGAAGGTGGTAATGCCGACTGTGAGGTTCCTTCCAGATGTAGACTCCAGGTCATCCCTGGGGACCACCCTCAAATAGTAGATTCCTTCTCCAAAGGGCAGGTCCTCTGGGCCCAGAATCCATGTGGGTAGCTCACCTGCAAGAAACAAGGCTCTGGTCTCATTGAAATTAGGGGACACCACGGTGACATGGCAGGGGTGTAGACCTCAAGGTCTCCCCATTATCCCAGAAGTACCCCTGCTCAGTGTGCAAGGACATGGCAGAACATGAAGGCTTACAACTGTTTCTTATTGGCTGTGTGATATCAGACTGGTTATTGACTTCTATGTTCTTTGTTATTTGTTTTGTTGTTTTGAGGGTCTTATATAGCCCAGGCTAGCCTCAAACTTGCTTGCTATGTATCGAAAGCTGGCCCTACTGGTTCTTTGGTTCTTCTATCTCCGCCTCCCAAGTGCTGGAATTGCTCTGCACCGGGCACCTCTCTGCTCATAACTGCATTACTTATTCATCACAGGAAAAATTGGTCAAGAGGAGATTTCAATCCTAAAGATTTCTATAGCTGGTCCTCGAAGGTTCTTTGTGGGCTCATCCACATCTCCAGGCATATACTAAATGTTTACCTAATGGGAGTAAATAACACCAATAACATCAGCCCATAAAAGCTGCTGAAGAAAGCAAATGGTTTGTTCTTTGCTTTTTAATTAAATAACTTTGCGTGTGGATTTGTACACATGTGTGCAGGTGTAAGACCAGAGGCTGACCTGCATGCCTTCCTCAATGCTTCTCTACTCTATTTTTTTTTTTAAAAAAAAAGATTTATTTTATTATTTTTAATTATGTGCACGGGGGGTGGGGGTGTGAATGTGAGTTCAGGTGCACATAGAGATCAGAGGCATGGATCCTTTCGGAGCTGGAATTACGGGGGGGGGGGGGATTGTGAGCCACCCAGCATGACTGATGGGGACCTCTGCAAGTGCACTATGTGTGCTTTACTGCTGAGCCATCTCTCCAGCTCCCTGGTTTTTGTTTATTTGTTTGCGTTTTCTTGAGACAAAGTCTTTCACTAAAACCCGCAGCTTCAGATTCAGCAAGGCTGGCAGCCAGGAACCGCAGGGCCCTCTCGGTTTTTGATCCTCCTCCTTTCTAGGACTGGGATCTCAGGCATAGGTTACTACATCAAGATTTTCTCAGAATTGAACTCTGGTTCTTATATTTTAATGACTGAGCCATCTCCCTGGCCTTGTTCTTTGATTTTATTTTTATTTATTTATTTTTTTGTGGACATCTTAATTTGAAGCTGACCATACCCAGGAAGCCACTCAAGAAACAGAAGATGAAGCTGACTACCTGTTGCGGCCACAGGAGGCAGGTGTGTTTGGACATCGTAGTTGGTCTCATTGGGATGGTAGCCGTAGCCCAGGCTGAGTGTGATTGGGACTCCAGGTCCCCAGTGCAGCTGGATACCCAGAGCTGCATCCCCTTCAGTCACATTCACCCACAGAGCTTCTGGGCTGGCCAGGCTCAGCACTGTTGGCTGGCTGAGTTCAGAAATCCGAGGCAACAGGATCTGTTTTCAGAAACAAAGAATTATAGCCAGGCTGAGGAACAGAGTAAGCCATGTGCATCTAAAGCCCTGTGGTGTCTTAGGCTGATGTGGATAGGAAGATCTGTGCAGTAGGTTCTTGTGTGTGTGTGTCGGGGGGACTGTTTCCCATCCTTCCCAGTTCTACAGGTTACCTGTGGACCTAGGTTTTGGGTCTGTTCCTCCCATCACCCCAACCTCTCTCTGTGTCCTTTTCTACTTCCCTCTTCTGAGGCCCCTTGTGACTCCATCCAGACTCAATTACCCATCTCCAGGTCCTCAACTGCATCTTATCTGTCAAGTCCCTGGTAGTACATTTACAGGTGCCATGGATGAGGATGGAGGCATCCCTGCAAACCGTTCATCAGTCATTGAGAGAAAATGACTAGGAAAAGTCAGTAAGTGCTCATTACACCATGGTATGTGAGCATTCTAGCTTAAGTTTTAAAAAGTTTACTTTTTAAACAGAAAAATTTTGGAGGCTGCGTTATGGACCTCTAAAATGAATATTTGGTTTGTGTAATGATTAGAATTTCACTCTACAGATTTGAATTCCCAGGAAAACTTGTCACACACTAAAGATATGTGAACGGTCATATATGCATGGTTTAAAATAGACTTTGATGTTTAATAGGGTAAGGGGTACTTTGAGTGATTCCTCTAACCATTGTTTACATAATTGGTCCATTTGGTTCCAAACCAAGCTGAAGAAAAGGCCAAATGTCACCTGACTTCCCATGACACCCCAGTGCCTACCTCAATATTCTGCGACAGATTCTTCACTGGGATGGGATGGCCACTGGAGCTGGTCAGACGAAGTCCACCAACAGTTCCGCTGACTTCAAACCGACTTCGGGAAGGGAAAGGGTTCTGTGAGAAACTCA
The DNA here is from genome assembly GCA_004025045.1 of Sigmodon hispidus. Lineage (NCBI taxonomy): Eukaryota > Metazoa > Chordata > Mammalia > Rodentia > Cricetidae > Sigmodon > Sigmodon hispidus. The sequence goes on from PVIH01006684.1 coordinate 59,898, forward strand.
TCACCTAAGAGACAAGAACAAGAAGCATTGATGAAGGGTGGGAGATGGACAGGCCCCTGTGTGAATCCTGAGACTGGGCTAGTAGCCCTTGCTCTGTGGGGTGGATGCAGAACCTGCCCGTAACTGATGGTGCTTTTCAGGGACATGGTCTCAGAGGGCTGGCCCCAGGAATCAGTAAGTTTTTTTTCACTCAGAGTCAGTACAGTGCGATCCCCATTTCTTTAGTTTTGTGTCTGTGGACTCAACTAAATGTGGACTGTGTTAGTTTTTTGCATGTGGAGAGAGACACATACACTCATTGCCAGGTGCCACATGAGAGTCTATTTTAGACAGTTACTGAGAGGCGGGTACCTGGAGAAGGGCAGGATAGAAGAGGAGATGGGGGGCGCTGCCATGTGGCCTTTCTTTCTTTTTTTTTTTTTAAACTTTATTTATTTATTTATTTATTATCTATTTATTTGCCTTGGTGTTTGCCTGGAACCGGAACCACAGACAGTTGTTAGCTGCTATGTGGGTGCTGGGAATCGAACCCAGGTCCTCTGGAAGAGCAGACGGTGCTCTTAACCACTGAGCCATCTCTCCAGCCCCGTGGCCTTTCTTTTTAAGAGAAGAGATGGGCTTGAATCCAAATAGCCATGCCTAAGGGCATGCTCTATACTTGGAGCCATGTCGGCTTAATCACGTGACTGTTACAAGCCAGGAATTCTTATTTCACCCGGCACCATGTTGGATCCACCACACAGAGTGCCAGAAACACTTATAGGCTGAAAGTGTTTGAAAAAAATTGCATCTGTATGGGTACTTACTTTTCTTGCTATTCTCTGAAAGAAGTTTATTAACTATTTGCGTAGCATTTACATTGTATCAATGGTTACAAGCAACTTATTTAAAGTATATGCAGAAGTGGCTGTTTTTTAACCCCAGCACTCAAGAGGCAAAAGTAGGCAGATCTCTGTGAGTTCAAGGACAGCTTGGTGCACACAGTGAATTCCAGGCCAATAAAGACTATACAGTGAGTCTTTCCCTTCTTACCACCCCCTATCTCTCTCTATATATATACACACACATACATATGTGTGTGTTATATAACATATGTATGTATATATGTATATATATAATGTGAGTATGTCTATATGTATGTGTGCATATGTTCATGTGAAGCTGTACATAGGTTTTATGTAACTACTATACCATGTTATATAAAGGACTGAGAAACCACAGATTTGGAATTCATGCTCATAGGGATCCTAAAAACAACCCTATGGCTGCCAGGGTGTCAAAAGTATCTAAGTGAAAGATGTTAGTCTTTTTTTGCTAGCATTCGGGAGCCTCAGATGCGCCTTCATCTGGGATGAAAGGGACCCTGGTCTTTGTATGAGTTACAGAGGAGAGCCTCCAGAGCTCACTTTCCAACAACTCACAAAGCCAAGGCCCACTGGAAAAAACTTGCAACCCACTGGAAACAAATGGATTTGGGTGTCCAGAGCTGTGGGGTCTGAGTCCCACTTGCTGTCCTGGCTGTGGCTTTGATGACACTCTGAACTTTATCTATAATGGATGAGGCTCTTGTTATCACCAGTGAGCAAATACAAGGGCCAGCACTTTGCACACTATAAAGGTTGTCTCAGAGGAGGCATTGCTGGGTTACCCTTATGTCCACAAGCTCCTGGCTGTCCTCCATAGGGCAGAGGGAGGTGGCGGCAGGCAGGGTGAAGGTCACAGAGTCAGCCGTGGCACTGTGCACTGAAGAGCCTTGCCATCTCCGTGGCTCAATTCTGACCACAGGGTAAGAATGGGAAGAAAAGAAAGTTGGTGTTTGAGAAAGAACCCCATTGTGCACTGGGAGGAGGGGGTGGGGCTCCACTGTGCTGTCAGAGATGGCTGTAGCTTGTGTTTATCAGCTTCTGTTTCAAACAGAAGCAGCATCAAAAGCTGCTGGTGCCCCCATGTGGACTGGAGGTTCATGAACAGGCAGAGTTGTTTAGACCTGACTCTGAATCCCTAGACTAGTGTCAGTCTTAACAGGTGGCTGGTGAATAATTTCTCTAAGTTTCTCCCTTCTAACTGCCCTTGACCTTGAAGCCATTAGTTTCCAGCCCATCTTTTCTGACCATTGAGCTTATCCCATTTGATGAGTCCTGGGACCTGTTTTCAGAGATCGATACTGCTTACTGTCACTGAGACTCAAGAGAGCAACCCTGGTCTAAGGATCTAAGGACTGAGTCATAGTGAGGGAACCCCCATCCTGCCTACTGGTCAGGGAGTAGCAACAATGCATCAATATGTGTGTGTCTGTTTCCTCTGAGTTGGACATGATCTTCAGCATCTTGTATCAGAGTAGCTGTGATTAGTTAATGACTAATCACATTGGCTAATCAGGACCAGGCCCATTAACATTCTATTGTGGAAGGGCAAGAAAGGTCACAAAGTTTGTGAGGTTCGGGGGACACATAAGACCCCCTTCCCTCCCCAAGACTATATATGCAGGTAAAAATGCTAGGAAATGGGAGTCATTTCTTCAATGGTGTACCCACCCATAAGTTACCCAGACTCCTGTAACTAATCCCAGTAAGTACCAAGTTAACTTGGGTGCAATTATTTCTTTGTTCTGCTCTAGGTGAATTAAAATAGATGTCCCAGGCTGGCCATGGTAACTCACATGCTTATAAACCCAGCACTGAAGCAGAGGCATAGTGATTTCTACAATTCTGAGGCCAGCCTGATCTACATATCTAGTCCCAGAACAGCCAAGGCTATATAGCAAGACCCTGTCTCAACAAATAAATATGTAACTACATCAAAGTAACTCTCCTGAAAAACACACACAACTGTGAAGTATCCCAGAGCTCCAATCTCACAGACAAATATGTCTAGGACCTTCACAGGCTCTCTGTAAACAATGGGATAGCAAGGGTCACCCAGGACACAGTGAGGGTGACATGTGTGAGGATGTGGTCCAACTTATTCACCAGTTCTGCTGAGACTTTCTCTAAACTCATTCAGGTGACTCTAACAATGGGCTTAACCCTCCATCATTTCCTTTCTGCCCCAAACAAACACCTACCATGGTGGAAAGACTCCATTGCACCCACACACTGGGTCCAGATCCCAGAACTTCTCCAGCCCTGAGACTGGCCTCTGGACCCTGCTTTGGGTAGCTTGGGATGTGGGTTAGGGTATCAACTATTTTGGGCATGCACAGTGCAGCTCAGTACCTGTTTGTGTATACAGAGATGGAGGGGGTGACCAGGATGGCTGGAAGGCCCCCTGGCAATGTCCCCAGCAGGAGCGCAGTCTGCAAATGGTCTACAACCTGAAGTAACTGGGCCAGGATGTGAGCCTGAAAAGGAAGCAGAACATTACTGCGGACCATCACCATAGGCCCCTTTGGATGCTGTCCCCAGGTTAGTGTGGGACTCTTAGCAGGAACTGGGAGAGGATAGAATGATGGACAAAGGAAGCTGTGCAGGTCTCAGGCAAAGCAGGCATGCATGAGAAGTCCATTTGCCTGACCCCTGTGGGCTCTTTCACCCTCACAGCAGCCCCATGAAGCGGGTGCTTTCCATCCCCTTGGCAGAGGGGAGAGGAAAGAGCAGGGAGAAGAGGTAACTTGGGGAAGTCACATATTAGTGAGATGAACCATGGCTCTCAGGAAATCTGGCTCCAGGATCCATATGAGGAGCCGTGGTGCTGTGTGTACAAGTGGCTTATGTCTTGCTCCAGGAGAAGTAAAAGCCACAGGCAGGCTCAGCTCCCTGCCCATCCAAACCCCCAGCTAAGAAACGTTTGGTACAAGGTAGTTGGCTCAGTGGGTGAGGTTCTTGCGACTAAACCCGACGACCTGAGTTCCATCCGGGGACCCACGTGGTGGAAGGAGGAAGTCAATTCTCACAGGTTGCCTCCAACCTCCACATGCATGATGTGGCATGTGTGCCCCTCAAGTAAATAAATGTTTAACAAATTTTTAGGTTCATACACAGCCTACTAGGGTAAGGACCTAGCAGACTATTTGTGTGTGTGTCTGTGTGTCTGTGTATTTGTGTTTGTGTATATCCATGACTGTATTGGAGATGTGATTGCATGTATGTATGTGTTTGAGTGTGTGCATGTGAATAGGTGTGAACTAGTGTGTGAAAATGTGAGTGTATGTGAGTGAATCTGGGTGTTGATCTGAGGATATGTATTCAAGTATGTATGAGTATGCATGGGCAAGTTGATGTAGTACTGAAACTACCTATATGAGTCTATAGGCCACTGCATTTCCATACAAGAATGTAAATCTTTGCCTGTGCGTATGTGCTTGAAGGTAGGAAGTATGTGTGTTTGGGGGTTTTCAGGTATGTGCATGAGTGTATGGCCATACGCCTATGTTGCTGTGCATCTGTACTTGTGAAGGATGTGTATGTGTGAGTGTATAAGGATGAGCATGGGTGTCTGTTTAGTATCTGAAGTGTGGCTACATGGGAGAATATGACTTTGCATCTTTGCATGTGTCTGTCCTTCAGTTCTTTTGGAATAGGAAAGGTAGCTCATGGGATAAGGACTGTGGAGCAGCTACCATTGGGCTTTATGGCTCTCCCATGATGCTGTCCTGAGAGGCAATACTCTCAAGGCCCATCAGAGACTCTGGAAGCCACATCGTTCCCTGCTTTCCTGCTCTGGTGTCTGACTCCTGAAGACATTTTATATTCCTGAATACAGGAATCGGGACTTGCCTAAACTTGCAAAGTGGTTCATCTAAGCTGTTCAGTGGACAGCTGGTGGGGGTGAGAAGAGCGTCTCCAATTACAGATGAAGGAAGGAGGCTTAGGAAACTTGGGTGACTTGGCTTCCAAGTGACAGGTGGGGTTCACTGAGGGCAGTACCCCTGCTCTGTGTGCTAGCACACACTTGGCTGTTGAGAACTTTCCTCCCAGCTCCCAAGATGCACTGTTTGCAACTGTTTCCCCATCTGTAGACTGTCGAGAAGGATCCGCCTTCGGTACTAGCATAAGCTGGGCATGCAGGGTGGGTGAGGTCTGCCTCTGCTTCAGAGCACCCACCTGGCTGCTGTTGGCCTCCAGAGGCTCTTCTGATCCATGGCTCAGGGAGGCTTCCAGCACATTCCCCACGGCCTGAAACATAGCCCTAGTGGCTTCCTGTCGTCTCTGATCCTCAGGATGAACCTTGGCGCTGGCCATCAACAGAGCTTCAGTGGCATGCTGCAGGACTTGGCTGGCCTCCCACTAGGCTCACCCAAAGAAGGAGAAACAGTGTGAGCCCCTGCCTTGGACAGGCCATTCAGATAATAAGGAGTGTGCTGGAGGGGTGCAAGGAAGATAATAAGGGGTGCTGGAGGAAGCCCAAGCCAGGGAAGTGGTAGACCAGAGCTTGGCATTAAGCCTGACTTAAAACTAGCTCCATCCTCTTTACCAGGTCTGAAATTCTTCTGAGAGAGTAACTTGGTTTGCCCCTGAATCTTGCCCAGAGTACTTTTCACAATATCTTATTCATAACAGGCATTTGGTAACATTTACTGACCAGTAATATTAAATAGTAAATATGGATGCAAGGAAAATGATGGAGGACAGATAGATAGATGGCCTGTGGACAACAGATGAATTGAGGATGTATGGATGAAAAACTGAGAGCAAATGGAGAATGGGTGGGAGACTGATAGAGAAAAAATGTCTATCTTTCTTTGGTGGACTGGTGGAGAAAAGATGCATAGGTGGATGAATGGTAGATAACTGGACAATACTCATCCTCATTTTGTTAATTTTATAGGTGTTTGTGAAGTTATTTGTTTAATATCTAGGTGCCCAGTATCCTGGGAGTACCATGAGGACAAGTCTGTGTGTGAGTGAGTTCAATGCTGGCACACAGACATTTGAGAAGCATTTGTAAAATGAGTTAATTGGTGTAAGCACAAATGTACGGAAGTGGGAAATGGGGTGTGTACAGGCAGGTGTGCATAAGACAGACACATGAGCAGATGGGTGGGCACACAAAGTGGCTCATCAACAGCACAGGGTCCTGGAATAGTTCCAGCCTTGCTGACTTCAGGCCAGGAGATCTGTGAGACTAGCTCCCCACCCCTGCCCCAGGCAGAGCAGCAGGGCAGGACCCGAGTGTTTCTCTCTCCATGACTTTATGACTTCATTTTGACCCTGGGCTGCCATAACCCTGGGAACTTGGTACTTGGCTATGATTCTTGAAGAAGATGTTCCTGAAGCAAAAGTTTAAGTGTCAGTCATTGGTTTGAAGATGATCCCAGGGAACATTCTAGGGGAGTCAGGAAGTAAGAGAGGGAAAGGTCAGAGGTCAACGCAGATGGTACAAGCCTGTACCTCAGTCCTGCTCAGGGCTTCCTCATTAAGAGTGTCTGGGAGCTAAGGTTCTTTGCTCCCGCCCCCCCAGTCACTGAGCACTGTGTGGATACCCCGCCTTGTGAGCAGCTGGGGGAGCCTGAAGGTCAGGGATACCCCAGGCTAGAAAGGCAGGAGCCAGTAGCTGAGTGCTAGGCTGACACACAGAGGGCCAGCAACAATATCTGGACACACACCTGGGACCCAAGAAGAATAGGATCCAGGTACTCCCTCTGGTGCCCACAAGTGGGCAATAAGCATACAGTCCATAAGCCCAGAGTGAGGCTGGGGCCTGTCATGGACCCATGAAGGACTCTTGGAAAGAGGATGGCAGAAGTGCTGCCATCCCAGGACAGCGTCATAACTGAGGGATTTCTTTGGTCTATACTCTAATGGGTTGCCACCCCCACAGCATGGAGGAATGTGTGCCATAGCCTGGCTCAGCCAGTGAAAAGTCTCACCTGAGCCACAGGAGTGAGCTCCTCACTGTGGTGAGTCACCTCTCTCAGTGCCTCAGCCAAACCCCGGACCCTCTGCATGTCCTCCAAGCCAGTGTTGAGCATGGACAGTGATCTCAGTACAAGTTCTCTCACCTTGGCACAGAGGGAGAAAGGCTCTGTGAAGACCTTGCAGGAGAATTTGAGGTACCAGAAATGACTGGGCTCATCCAGGCTCTGTAGACCTGGATATATATGACAGAATGAACAATGGCCAAAAGATACCCAAATCTGGATCTTTAAAACCTGTGACCATGTCACCTCACAAGAAAGAAAGAAAGAAAAAAAAAAGGTGCTTTGACAAAACCATTCAGTGCCTTCACATAAGGAGAAGTTGGCGGTTGTAAGTGGAAGTGATATAATCATAAGCGTCACCGTAAGAGAGAGGTGGAAACACTGACGAAGGATATGGATGCTGAGTGCAGAGGTAAGGAGAGGTTCTGTGGAGAGAAGAGGGTTTCAAAATGTAGTGCAGGGGTGCTGGGTGATAGCTCAGTTAGTTAAGTGCTTAGAACACAAGAATAACAACGTAAACTCCACCCCTATAATCTACACACACACACACACACACACACACACACACACACACACACACACACACACAGAGGGGCTTTAGGAGCCCAGGACTAATGATAATCTCTAGAAGCTGGAAAAACTAAGAAGTAGGTTCTCCCCTACAGCCTCGGAGAGTTCTCAGCCTTGCCTAGGCATGGCTGATCACTTTCCTCCTCAGGTCCTTGGTTGTGTCCTCTTAGGTATGAGGGAGCTGGAGCGAGGCCTTCAAATTCCCTTCAGCTTCCTGAAGGCTGTGACTCCATGGTGCTGGGCAGAGAAAGTAGGTTACCAATAAAGAAGACATTTTCTTCATTTTATGCCACTAACTGGAAGGATGGAAGCAGAAGAGGACATGGCCACTGGGATACACACAAGGCTTCTCCGATTCACGAGCCCTGCCCTCACCCCAAAAGGTCGCATGCAGATTTTAACAGACCCACCTTCCACTTGATATCTGGTCTAAGTTGCCCAGCACCTGGGCTCTGGGTCTCTTGGTTAAGTTCAGAGGACACAGCCTTGGCAAGCAGGAGAAGCTGCTGGTGGCCTTGCTCATCCTGCAGAGCTGTGGTGAGTCTCTCCGACACAGTAGCTTGGAATGTCACATCGTCACTACCTGTGTTACCATGTCCCACCTGACAAAGAAATCAGAAACTCAATGGTCTTTGTTCAAGAGCCGGCCCCTGAAGTCACGGGTCTGGGAGCAGAGCAGGCCTCTTTGTAGAAGAACTCTTGGCACTTCCTGAGGATGGAGGGTACCTGGACCTGCTTGCTCCAGCTGATAGCTTCTAACACTACATCTTGGGTAAACCAACACTCCACCTCCAGCTGCTCTCTTTATCCTAGCTGTCCCCCACATGACCTGCCTCCCAGACATGGACTTCTCTTGAGATCTCTTCAGGCTCCCCTCAGAGTTATGTTGGCTCATGCCTTCCTCATGCCTGAGTTCTTCTCCTTCATTGCTGCTGCTCCCAGGACCTCTCTATACTCTGGCTACTAAGTCATAAGATATACAAAGGGAGAGGCTATATCCATGTGTTAGTGGCTGTATCCTTAGGACTTGGCACATGGTGGATGGGTGCTCTGTAAATATTTGTGGAAGGAATGAGTGAATGGACGATTCATCACTTGTGCCCTCAGATGCCTCCACATGCCTTGTAGTTTCTGAGGTTCAGTCAGGTGGAGAACATTTCCCAGTATAGAAATACTAGCCATCACCACCACCCACCTTAACTGCCACTTGGGTCTGCTGTCTGTCCCCTGCCTGATTGGTGACAGAGATGATCACCGTCAAGACAAAGCCATCCTTTTCTTTCCCCAGTGGTAGGAACACAGAGGGAAGTGCTGGTTCAAGGCCACAGTGGAGGCAGGAACCTGGCAAAGTAGAAATGAAGCAATTAGAAGGGCAGAGCCACCCTCCTTGTCATGGGGACAGAGAAGCCCCAACTATTGAGCTGTGGCAGCCATGCTGGGAACCCACAGGTTGCTGTGCCTGTAAAATAATTTCCCTGAATGAACAAATTAAGGACCTTATTCCTATTTATAAGCACTTTTGTGTATGTGTGTGTGTTAGTTAAATCTTTTTTTTTTAATCTTAAAAAATGTTTTATTTACTTATATGAGTGTTCTGTCTGCATGTTCCTCTGCTCAACAGAGGCAGGCATTGGATCCCATTATAAATGATTATGAACTACCATGAGGTTGCTGGGAATTGAACTTGGGAATCTCTGAAAGAGCAGCCAGTGCTCTTGACTGCTGAGCCATCTCTCCAGCCCCAGACTGGTTGGTTTTGGTTTGGGTGTTTTTGTTTTTATAATTATGGCTAACCAAATTACAACATGAAAAGAAGGTAGGGAGTGTGGGGAGAGGGAGGAAGAGCAAGAGGAAAAAGAGAAACAGCCTCCTCAAAGCTGCACTTAGTCCCCTAAAACTCCACACCCCTTTGGTGATGTCGTGTGGTGTGTGTGTGTGTGTTTATACTCATGTGCTACAGCACACATATGGTGGGCAGAGGATAACTTCGTTGGTTCTCTCCTCCCACCTTTATGTGGGTCTGAGAACTAAACTCAAGTCCCAATCCAGAGCAGCAAGCCCCTGGACCCACTGAGCCATAGAGCCAGACCATTTTTGTTGTTGTTGTTATTTGCTTGGGGTTTTTCATTGTTCTTGCTTTGTTTTTGTTTTTTTTTTTTTGTTGTTGTTTTTTTTTTTTTTTTTTTTTTTTTTTTTTTTTTTTTTTTTTTTTTTTTTTTTTTTTTTTTTTTTTTTTTTTTTTTTGAGGCAATATCTCACTCTCTAGTCCAGGCTGGCCTAGAAACTCACCATGGAGACCAGGCTGGTCTTGAACTCACTGCAGTCCTCCAACCCCAGTCTCTCAAGTGCTGGAATTATACACATGAGCCTCCACCCTTGGTGTCAGTGTTGGATCAGGATTTGGTTTTATAGTGTGAGGATGGAATCCAGGGTCTCCCACATCTAAGCACTCCACACAAGCATTCTCCTGCAGACCTTCACTGTGCCCCACAGACCTACAGAGAAGTTCCAGTTGCCAGATCTCAAACAATGTCCCCCATGGTACATGTCATGGTTTTACCAGATGTCTTTGCTACTAGATGTTAAAGCTCATGAAATGAAGGATTTTCTCTGTTGTGTTCACTGCTACATACCTAGCACCCAGAATACAGTCTGGCATTTGGCATGTATCTGTTGTAAATGTGAGTAGGAGTCTCCAGTCTTTGTGTAGTGTGCAGATAACTATGAAGCCTGTGACTAAACACTCTGGTAGAACCACACTTCCTTGGCTTCTTGCTGACCTGTTTGAGATGGAGGTTGGGGGTGAAGGGGGAAACTTGGCTTCTCTGTTTGAATGTCGAGTGGAGGCATTTGGGAATGAAGCTACTAGCCTTGCATGGGTTTTCTTTTTCTTTCCACAGCCAGACCCAGTCACTGCCCTCTTAACACCCCAGCATTTGCACATTCTTTGACAAGCAACCCCATGAAAACAACTAGTTGAGTCTCTTCATCCATTTAACCAGTTCATATATCTTACACTGGGGCAGTCATTGTGTCCTCTGGACTTGGGCAGATGCTGTCCTTCTGATGTGCTCACTGGGCTAATGCTTTGGGGATGACCAAGGCTTAGGAGACCCTCATCCTATCAGCCTCCTTCCATTCTAGAACATAATTCTATTATTGCTCCTGATAGGGACACTCTGAGTTCTCAGGGAAAATGATCCTGGAGGCTGAGGGAAGAGCAGAGCCTCTAGCTGGTACCTGACTGCAGACAGAAGCAGTACTCCAGAGGCTCTGGGGCTGTGGAGGTGGTACAGAACACAGCGAAGGTCGTCAGTATAGTGCCCTCCTCCGGGACGATGGCACAGGTTGGTGTCTCTGGTAGAGGTAGCATGCTGATCACATAGGTATCTTCCCCATAGGCATGGCTGGTCAAGGCTGGAAAGTGAAGATTCATTGTGCTTAGGGGACTGTGAACCCAAAAACTTAACCCATCTTCAGGATGACCTGGGGAGCCTGTTAAACAAAGATTTCTGGGGCTCTGCAGCCCCGAACCCTCTGACCTCTCTGGAGATTCTGGGGTAGGTTTCAAAATACTGATATCCAACAATTGTCCCCAATGCAAGGTCCCAGGGGCTCACTTTGAGAAAATGGGCAGAGAAGAGACTCAAACAGATGTGGAGCTGAAATTCTAATTATGCTATTTACTACCCAAGTGGCCTTGGACTTGCCTCTGTTGTCTGGAAGGTAGAGCCAATAACAACTTTCTCATAGTGACTTCATGAGCAGCTCACCCAGAAACCATCTCTTTCTATCATCACACCCTGTTGTGAGCCCCACTCACCACCTCCTACCCCCCCCATCACCCACCCCCACCCTCCCACCCCATCCCTGCCATCCACCCCCATCTATCCTGCAGCAATGTGCCATCCTGCCTGGTTCAAAAAGAGCACATGGCCACCAGAGCCAAGCAAAGGAGAATTTTAATTGTTTACAACTAGCACCTTGGCTTAACTCAGTTGGGAAGGCCTGAGATAGAGCAGGAGCGTCCACTGAACCAATGCCTCAGCTTGTCTGGCTGTGGGCACTCTGTGGGCTGTGTTAGGAAATACAGAATCAACAGCCAGCACGGGCAGCACTTGCTTGCAGCCTTAGCACCGAGGAAATGCAGAGTCAAAAAGAAATGTTCTTTTATAGCCATCTTTGTTTTGTGATTCTGTTTATACACTGAGCTCATTTTTCCATGAGTAACTCTGACTTCTGGTAAGAAACACAGGTTGACTGTCTCACTGGCACTCTGCCAATCATCTTTCCTAATAATAATTTCAAGGCAGGTGTTTATATCACTTCAGACTTACACCTGAGGAAACTGAGACAACAGCAAGTCACATCATTTGCCCAAAGTTTCCTAGTAGAAAGCTAATACCCTGGCCCCATGCTAGACCTAAGTTCCTCATTTTAGCCTTTCTAAGTTTGTCTTGTTTCTGTGACAAGAAGTAGGGTGCCACTTCTCACCTGTGACCTGGATTCGAATAACAGGTCCCCAGGTCTGCAGGAAGCTGCTGTTGAGCAACAGCTTGGAGGAATTGCTGTGAAGGAGGGTCAGCGAGCGTGGCCGAAATCCTCTGAGTCTGCAGGCCTCAGGGAGAGACTCAGCCTGCAAGAGAACAGCACTTAGAGCCTTAAAGTCTATTGTGTAGGAACCTGAATGTCCTCAGTCCCACGCCTCCCATCCCTGGGCCTGACAGATTTCTCTCTGATGAATGAATGACAGATGCTGCTGCTACCCAGGAGGTCAGTGATAGTCAGTCTCCAGCCTTATCTCTTATCTGAGGTCAGCTTCCTAGAAAACTAGGAGGCGTGTGTACAGGTCACTTATGGAAGCAGGAGTCTGAGGAGGGATCTGTGTGTGTGCAGGTCACCTACTGGAGGAAGAAGCCAGGAGGAGTGTTGTGATTTGAATAAAAACAACCCCCACGGGCTCATAGGGAGTGGCACTATTGGGAGGTGTGGCCTTGTTGGAGGAAGTGTGTCACTGGGGGTGGGTTTTGGGGTTTCAGAGACCAGAGCCAGGCCCAGTGGCTCTCTCTTCCTGCTGATCCAGATGTAGAACTCTGGGTTCCTTCCCCAGCACCATGTCTGCTGCATGCTGCCATGCTTCCCATCATGATGATAATGGACTAAACCTCTGGACTGTAAGCCAGCCCCAAATAAATGTTTTCCTGGTAACAGTTTCTTTGGTGATGGTGTTCCCTCTCAGCAATGGGAACCCTAACTAACACGAATGGTTATGCAGGTCAATTATGTAAGGAGGAGCCTGAGTGCAGTATGTGTGCAGGTCACTTACGGAGGGTGAACTCGCTCGCTGGAGAATCAGCAAATAAATGAAGCAGAGAAGGGAGCGAGAACAGTCAATTTTAAGAAGCATCCATCTCAACATGGCCCTGAGGGACCTTGGCCGTGTGAAGTAGGCCACAGAGATGTCTTTGGAGCAAGGGTGTTAGGTTGGTAGACTTTCCTCTTCATCAGTTATAGGCCATCAGGCCCCTGTATCCTTTGGCTGAGGGCAACAGTGTCTGCCTCCCCACAGACTTGTGTAGCCCAAAGTTTCTGGCCCTTCTGGAGGTCCAGACCTACCTGCAGCTGCTTTGTCCCAAATAATCACCAAAGGCTTATATTAATTACAAACTATTTGACTAAGGCTCAGGATTCTTGATATCTAGCTCTTGCATCTTAATTCAACCCATTTCCATTAATCTATGTGTTGCCACATGGCTCCATGGCTTTACCTGTGTTCCACTACATCTTGCCTTCCTGGCAGGATCTCTGTCTGACTCCACCCTTCTTCCCTTTTATCTCTGCTTGGATTTCCCACCTGCCTCTAAGCTGGCTTGCCATAGGTCAAAACAGCCTCTTTATTAATCAATGGTAATCATAGCATACAGAAAGACATTCCACATCAGACTTGGCTCCTTTGTATGTATTCATCTGTTAGAATTCCCCCAGACCCCTCTGAAGAATGTCCCTAAATCTTCCTGTCTGCCCTGCACTGGCTTCAAGTGGGGTTGGTCCACCCTGGCTTGGGACCTGCCATGCAATGTAAGCCTGGTTCTCTCAGAGGAGAGTTTCTACTGCATGGTTGTGGCATCTTACCGTCTCTGATGAGCTGCTGTCTAAGTACCAGCTGAACATGGCCATCGGGCTCTCCTCTCCCACAGTGACCGTGAGCAGAACATCTTGGTTGGCTTTCACTGGCCGGCAGTTCTTCTCACAGCTGGAAGGTACAAGGATTAAAGAGAGAGAGCTCCCTCACCAATTGTCTAGTCTAAGCCCAGTTCTCAAGTCTGCAAAGAGGGTGGGATGTGACCAAATGAAAGACGGAATAAAAGCCACCAATATTCTAACCTAACTAGGACAGAACCTTGGTCTGGAAGCCGATGAAGAGAGTTGGGACATGACCAGATTCCCATGTCACTTCACTTCGGTGATGTGGAGGGGAGGCCAGGACAGGGTCATAGGAGGCTCACCTTGTGGGAGTCACTTAACTTCTAAGTCTTGGCTGCAGAGGAAGTGGATAAAGCCAGATAACGTCTGAGACACTCTTTAGTGTTGACAAAAGTGGCAGATGGCACGCATATGGGAAATAATGAGAGCAGCTCTGAGAGGGACATGTGAGAAGCCCTGGAGCACTTGTGAGCATGCTGGGCTCAGGGCACTTACATGATTGGTCCCAGCTGACAGCACTGGAGGGAATGAATGGTACATAAATCATGTGTCTGGGTGCAATTCCTGGGCACATCTGTGTGTTTATAAGTGTGTGTGTGTGTGTGTTTGCGTGTGTACTTTTGTGTACATGCATGTGGAGGTCAGAGATTAGAATTGGTGTATTCTTTCTTCATCTTATTGTCCGAGACTGAACCTGAAGATCACTTACTTGGCTATCCCAGGGGCCAGCCAGCCCAGGGATCCTCCTGTCTCTACCTCACCTGTCCTGCACTTAACAAGGCCATGGTACTATGTCTGGCTTTTAACTTGAGTGCTAGGGATCCGAACTCTGGTCCTCAGGCTTGCAGTGCAAGCACTTTATCAAATAAGCCACATCATCTCTAGAGTCCCCTGGCCTTCCTGATGGTGCCCTAACCCTAACCCTCCCTGGAGCCTGAGAGGTCACTTTGGCCTCTGCTTCGTGCCTAATGCATCTTCAGGTTCTCCTCCAGCCTTCCTCCTTCTCTTGTCAGTGTCTGTCAGGTGCAAACATGCTGGTGGGTTTCTCCAGCCCTTCCAGACCATTCTCCAACCCTCTCTGCAGAGCTGATGCCTCCACTCCGCCCTCCTAGCCAGAGGAAAGCACTGGTGTGGATGGGCCCAGGAGTTTGAGGAGAAAAGGTAGTCAGTCTGAGGAGAGCATAAGGCTGCTCTCCATTGCTTACCAAAGAGCTAAAGAAACAGAACCAGTACCCATCTGGTCACAGCCATGGCTTCCGTCCCTCTCCACCAGCTGTAGTTCAGAGGGGATTCTGGCCATGGCCCCTCTTACCACTTCAGTCCTAGATGTAATGTCTTGACCTGCCCTATTGCAGTCCTACATTGTCACCTCAGCTCTTCCTATAGTCCTGTTCATTCACACCTGAAGGAGGATGTTTACCCATCTGTAATCGGTTTCTGACTCTGTCAGTGAGCCATCTGCTTCCGGCAGCTACCTGGCCGACAGGCCCAGCTACCTCAAGCTTCTGCCTTGACTCCTGCAAAATGCTAACCCACCTCCCCAAGGCCCGTTCTATCCCAACAGCAGAATGTTTTGATGTAAGCTGTTACCATGTGCCTCCTGCTCAGAGATGTTGGGCAGTGTGTCAGCTGGTCTTACGTCAACCTGACACACAGGCTAGTGTTATCTGAATAGAGGGAACGTTGAGAAAATGCCTTCATAAGGATCCAGTTGTGGGGCATTTTCTTAATTAGTGATCACCTGGGGAGGGTCCAGCCGATGGTGAGTGGGGCCATCCCTGGGTTCTATAAAAAAGCAAGCTGAGAAAGCCATGGGAAGCAAGCCAGGGGCAGTACCCCTCCTGGCCTCTGCATCAGCTCCTGCCTCCAGGCTCTTGCCCTGTTTGAGTTTCTGTTCTGACGTCCTTCAGTGATGGACCATGATGTGGACGTGTAAACTGAATAAACCCTTTCCTCCTCAACTTATTCTTTGCTCATGGTGTTTCATTACAGCAATAGAAACCTAAGTAAGACATGTAGCTTTCCCTAGAGACTCATGAATGAGGAACCTTAATCTGGCATGACCTGCAATACCCAGCCCCGATCTTCCTCATCCTCCTCCCCACGCCCTCCTCCAGGCCTCTGCCGAGCTCCACCCCCTATTTTACTCTTTCTGTCCCCTAGAAGTTGTCATGAACTTGTGCTGTCCCTTTATGCTGTTTATTGTCGGTCCCCAGGTTGCCGCCCCTACAGGAGCACAGGTGAGACCTGTAACTTCCACCCCTGAGTGGTACTGGCTGAGGAAGAGCATGCCCACACGCCTTACCTGATTTGAGGCCTAAGGTCCAGGGGAGAAAACACATAGAGGCATTGTTCCATCTCTTTCTCCAGTCTCTGGCCCCTTAGGATAGCCAAGTGCAGGGTGACAGCAGAGTTGAGCGGTGGCAGACAGGAGACATGGAGCACCAGCAGCCTTTGGTCTGTGTGGAGCAGCTGCCTCTCCACACAGGCACTCCACTGAGCCCAGCACCGTCCTGAGAGAAGTGGATAGACACATGTACCAGCATCCCTGAGACTGGCACACCATGAACTTCTGGTCTAGTGAGGCTTTTGTGGGTGGTGGTGTGGTTTTGGTGAGACAGGGTCTGGCTGCATAGCCTCAAATGACTAGTCTTCCTGCTTCTGCCTCCTGAGTGCTAGGGTTACAGGGGTGAGCCACCAGGCTCAACCTCCAGTTATCCCTTCTTATTTTTGTTCTCTCTCTCTCTTTGTGTTTGTGTGTGTGTGTGTGTGTGTGTGTGTGTGTATGGTGTTGTGTGTTAGGAGGGAATGACTCTCTCAGAGGAGAACTCTCTGGTCACTGAACTTATCTGGATTTGCCAGTGCAAGATGTCAATTAACAAAGCAGTCTGGCTTTTTATATTTTTTACTGTTTTTAAATCTCCCCATGGCCCTGTCTCTTGTGTTCAGGGCCACCATCCCTCTTCGGTTTACTGGTATACTTTCACACCCATTTCTGTGCTTTACACTCTGGCCCACACAGGTTGACAGTGTCAGGCATGAATCATGTCAGATAAAGATGACAACAGGCAAGCCTGACGATGCTCACTCATCAGAGATGAGGGGAGGTAGCGTGCACCTACCACAGGACCAGTGGAAGCCCAAGTCTGGGTCATCATCTGGCCAGCCCAGTGTGACTTCTGTGAAAGGATCCAGGTACAGTTCAGACTCAGCGAACACCTTCAGGACCCCTTTGTCTCCCTGTAGAGGAAGTGACAACATTACATTGTTCAGCTTCACTGTATAGGCCCACCACCAACCTGCCCTCCACCCCAGAGCAGTGTGTGCTAACAATGGCCACAGGGAGAAAGTTCTGGATGGTCTTCTTCCCTGGGGTTCCTCTCAAGAGGCATAGAATGCCTTTCTAAGACTCACTGGGTACATAGCTGTATCTCCAGTGTAGGCTTAGGACTCACTGTGCAGTCAACTGCATGGATAGAAGCCATTCTGAGCTAGGCCCTGTGCTAATGACTGGAAACATGGTCACTGAGACCTAATGTCACCCTTAAGGAAAACAGGAAGACAGAAACATGAATGGACACTTACAACCCAGAGTACTACCTGTGCTTGATGACAGGGGATTTGATTAGAGGGAGCAGGAGTATGTGGAAGATTGAGACAATCAGTTAAGAAGCTCTTGAGGGGTCTGGGGAGAGGTGGCTCAGTTTGTAAGGTCTTTGCTTTGCAAGTGTGACAACTTGAATTCAGTTCACAAATGCACCGAGGGCAGAGACATGTGTTTGTCATACCAGCCTTGGGGAGATGAGACAAAGGGATGTCCAAGGCTCACTGGCAAGCCAGACTAGACTACATGATAATGAGAGACCCTGCCTCAAAAATCAGACCAAACCAAAGCGAATGACTGCTAAGGGATGATGCCTGATGTCTTCTAATCTCCACATACTCATGCACGTGCACACAAAGGGGGAAAAGTTCAAAGAATACAGGGCTTGGGCAGAACAGCCAAGTCTCAGAGTGGGTCATGAGCCTGTGTCCTCCAGCCATGTCCTAAGTTTCTGTCCCTCTGAACACTTGGTAGCATCTGACTCCCAGGGTTGCCACATCTTCCCTGTATACAACCAGGGCAGCTTCCCTTGGGATGGTCTCTCAAAAGCATGGAAAGGGGGAGGAGAGGTGTCAGTTCTAGGAGAGGAATTGGGGGCCCAAGGTGAATTCTGGGAGTAATTACTGATGGGACTTGCTAAATAACTTAGCTATAGTGTGTACTCATAGCTTGTTCACATCTTGACCCAGAATAACACAAAGCTACAGCAGAACTCAACTTCTGATGAGCTGTGCATGCCATTGAGTGTGTGGAAGTCAGAGGATACCTCAGGGGTCAGTTTTGGTCTTCCACTTTGAGACTCAGGCTTTAAATCTTCACTGCACAGGCCTAGCTAACTGTGTCTCCACTTTCCATCTTGGAAGAACACAGGGATTACAGGTTTTGCTATCATGTTCTGCTTACACCGTGTAGCAAGAGCCTTAACCACTGAGCCATCCTCTCAGTCCTCCTGTCACCTCTGAGCACATCTGTGACACCCTCACAGCTGCCATCAGCACCCTTGATGGGGTCTCAGTAGACACACAATTCTCAGTTTTTGCTTTCTTCTCGTGTGTCTATCTCTGAGCTTCATGAAAGCAGAGAGCACTTCCGCCTGTTCCACATCACATCTTCAGCCCCTAATGTCAGTTCCTGAACACTGTATGCGCACAGTAGGTCTTTGTTGTCAGAAAACACATGCACAGACAGTGTCAAGGGAAATGATCTGAAGACTCTGGCATAAACACTAAAGAACAGGAGCTTGTTTCCCAAAATAAATGCTGACGGCTATGAACTTCCCTCTGAGTGCTGCTTTGGCTGCAGCTGAATATAGATCAACTGTATTACTATTATAATTTTAGTTAAAGATATTTTCTAATTTCCTCTATGGTTTTCTATTTCACCTATTTTTTAACAGAAGTATGCCACTTATTTCCTAAGGCCTACCTACATGACCCAGTGTCTTACTTTTTTTTTTTTTAACAGCCTAATCCTGCTGTAGTTAGAGAACATGCTTTTAGACCTCTGTTCCAAATGGAAAACAGTGTTGGGTCTCCTGGGACCCCTGTCAGTACCCTAAAACCAAAACTTAAAGCAAAATGTTTGGTTATCTTTTTCTTGTGAAGTTAAATGTTCTTTTAAAAACTCACGTTCTTTGCTTCAGCATTCATTCCGGATGACTTTTGGAGACTAGAAGGGGCTGTGAATAGAATAAGAACAAGCACTAAATTTTGGTGGAAGATACTGTAAAAAGTTGTCAAGGGCAGAGTCATGCAGGGATTGTGGCATATACTCAAGGTCCCAGCTGGGGGAGTGTGGGGGGTGGGCAGGGGAGGAACAAGTTTAGACAACATAGTAAGACCCCTCTCAAAAAAAAAGCTATGAAAAACAAAGAGAAGATTGTGTTGAACATGCCCTCTGATGTCTTTGTAAATGGTTCTAGGAACATGGAGAGCCCCGTTCTGGTGATAGGCACAGAGGTGGCAAGGCTCAGTGGATGACAGGTGTGTGGCCCCCTCACCTGGCTTTTGCGTGAGTGCTGGAGATCTGACCTCAGGTGCTCACCCCTGCACATCAAGCTTCTGACCCACTGAGTCACCTCCACAGCCCTCATCTTGTGTATTTTGTTATTGTTTTTGTTGTCCTGTCTGTGTACTAAGAAAGAACTCTACCACTGAGCCACACCCTCAAGCCATCACAGAAGAGGTCGAGAAGGGTTCAGGCCACACTCCAAGTCATTTCTATGCTAGAATGCCTGAGATAATATGAATCTTATGCCTGAACACTTCACCGTGAAGTTCAAGGTGTCAGAGCAGAAAGAATATCTGTGAATGTTCAGTGAAGATGAACACCCAGAGGGTGCTCTAAAGCATGGACTCCGTGTTCAGAGCTCTGTCTGAAGGGTCCTAGTTAGGCTCCAGGCAGGTTCAGTGCCATGTACTCTTGAGAATACAAACACCTTACCTGTGACTGTGATGCTCCCCACGTCCAAGCTCAAGGCTGAGTAAGCATTCCGCACATGCACAGTGACCAGAAAGGTGCCTGCAACACAAAAAAGAAAGAGGCACTGACATTGTCACAGCTCTGTGACACAAGCAGAGGTGAGCCTGTCTGTCTGCTTGACTGCAGCCCTGGAATCTCTCAGTCTGGGACAAAGCACAGGTGAAGGAACATGACATTTAATATACGTGTAGGTAGAGAGTCTCACACCATGACACTGGCATTTGGGTGGGGACTGGGATGGGTGAATATGATAAAAATATATTATATCTGTATATGAAATTGTCAAAGAATAATAATAAAACAACAAAATGACATGAGAAGTATCCAGGCTGACAGCCCCTGCTGGAAACTCTAAGTGTGGCAGACAGTATGTGTCCCCTTACTGAGGAGATTCTCAGGCAGGATCACCAGGTAAACCATCATTGTACCCACGAGTCACTGAAAAACCGATGGAACCATATCAGAAATGGGCCTGGAAGGGGGAGCTACCAACCCCAGTACCTTCAACAGGAATCGCCACATGGAAGGTCCCAGATGACTGCCCTCCACCTTCTTCTTTCCAGGAGAAGTTGGCATTGAGTCCTGTCACCTCAAAGGTCACCTTCTCCAGAGTGCCATGAGCCACTGAAACATTAACTAACAGGTCACACCCAAGCTCCACGTGGTCAGCAGCCCAGGAGGCCTGCATTCCGGACAGCAGCTCCACAAAGTGGACAGTGATGTTTCCAGAGGGGTCAGGGGCGGTGCTGTTGCTGATTGCTTGGATATTCAGGTGATGCCTCCCAGGGCCCAGCAGCTCCTGGGTTTCTCTGTCCAGAGTCAGATTGTAAAGTCTGAAGCCCCTCTGGGTGATGAACTCAGCCAGAGTTCTATTATTGGAAAGCACAGCATAAGTCACCCCGGCTCCTAGGTTAGGTAAGGGAAATTTAGAAAGCCTGTTACCAACCCTGCAGCTTGCATTCTAAGATAGTTCAGACTGATATCAGATTCTGGGGTAGACATAAAGATACAGGTTCAAATAAATACCTAAGCACAACCCCCCTACCTCCCTAAATGCTGACTGTAGTTATTTCTGAGTATTGACTTAATAAGTGATTTTTAAATTTTTTTTTTGCTTTCTGGGTCTTCTTTATTTTTTGTTTGTTTGTTTTGTTTTTGTTTTTTTTGAGACACAGTTTCTCTGTATAGCCCTGGCTGTCCTGGAACTCCTTCTATAGACCAAGCTGACCTTGAACTCAGAGTGGACCTCAGCTAGAACTACATCATAGGCTTGTATCAATGTATACAGCTGAATGTTGCCGGGCTTCATGGCCACAGGATGGTGTCACACTCATTGCGAGCACTGGCCATGGGAGATGGGCTTGGGCCCAAGTCGGCAACCCTTCCAGTCTCCTCTTTCTAATTCCCCCAGTGGGGAGTGGTGTGAAGGTCCTGCTTTTTAGATGGTATTGTGGACGTGCAGAAAGAGCCTTGAGAAGGTAGAGGTTCTCCCTGGCTAGCTAACCCTCTGACTTGGGACAAATTAACATGGAGTCTATTCTGAGTGGGCCATTATAGGTCAAGCAAGCACTTCGAGCAACAAAGACGCCACGGGTGTTAATAAATGAAGAGATGACAGCAAAGGCACTGAAGCTAGATAGATTTGGAGGAGGCTGATCCTCCCATTTGCCTCAAGCTGTTCCATCCTGCAGACTCACCTCCATCCAGATCCACCTGAACCCACAGAGGTTCCCCAAAAACTGCCTGACAGAGAAGGCTGGCTCCAGATCCAGAGAGGCCAGTGCACCCAGTGATCTGGGGCATCTCTATCTTGTCTTGCACCATCACTTGTTTCTGAGCAGTCACGTGCCACTCACTGGTTGTACACTCAGCAAACACAGTGAATTCCCCGGGGGAGGTGAACTGGTGGGTCACATTGCTGGACACACTGTAAGGAGCAAAGGGAACACAAGCATTCACCACACATGCATTCACCACTCCCGTGCTCTGCAAAGAAAAGTTGGGGAGCTGGGGATGTTGCTCAGTGGGGAGAGGGCTTGTCTAGCATGCATGAAACTCTGAATTTGATCTTCAGCGTTTCATTAACTGGGTGTGATGATGCACATTTGTGGTCCCAGCACCCAGCAGGGGGAGGCAGGCAGAAGATTAGAGTTTCAGAGTCATCCTCTGCTACATAGTGATCACGAGGTCAGTCTCAATAGAAAGAAAAAGATGTCATATACCACACCCTGTCTCTGTGTCAAGGGAAATCACACTGTGACTACTCAGCAGTACCTCAGAAATAAAATTAGAAATGGCACTGATCAGTCTTGGAAAATGTCAGCTGCCAGTCCTTTGAAAACAATTACTTATTTTATTGTTTATTTGTGTGTGTGAGTGAGCAGTTTGTAGGGTATGACCTGCTTCTTCAGACCCAGGCCAATCCCTTTCACCTAGATCAGAGTTTCTCAACCAGTAGATGGAGACCCCTTTGGGGTGGAATGAACCTTTACAGGAGTCTCCTAAGACCACACAGATACTTACATTATAATTCCCAATAGTAGCACAATTACAGTTATGAAGTAGCAATAAAAACAGCTTGATAGTTTGGGATCACCCCAACATGAAGTATATTAAAGGGTTGCAGTGTTAAGAAGTTTGAGAACTTGTGTTCCAGAACCTTCTGCTTCTGCACCCAAACCCAAAAGACAGCAGCTTTGGAGCACTCTCCAGGCATCACCTTCCTCTGTGCTTCCAAGTGTCCTGGGTGCATCTACTCCTTCCCAAGGCTCTTGTGATCTTGTGTTTTAGCATTTTCTCAACAAGGTTGTTACCCCAAGACAACCTACGAATAGAGGCAACTCCTCCCAGTGGAGACAGAAAAACAGTCAATCCCCACTTGGACCAGTAGGGGGCACATGGTTACTCAATTCTGGGCCTGGACAAAGTTGGCCTTCTATAAATTGTACCTGAAGACCCATAATACAATCTCAGATGTGAGGAGATTTTCCAGGACAGAGATAGAAAACGTGCCATCTGTATGAACAAGGACATCATATACAAGGCAAAAAGGGTACTTCCAAAGGAGAGGCCTTTGGTTTATTAGGCTGGCTCTCTAGGAGGCAGGATTCTACCCTCAGCTCATGTAGGTATCCACAGTAGAAATGGGTTCCAGTTCTACAGTTTCTACCTCTTAGACAAACAGGCAGCTAAGTACAGTTAGGAGTCTCAGCTCAGTTGTAGAGCATTGACTCAGTATGTATGAGACCCAGCATTGCAATAAACAAACAAATAGGGGGATATAGTGGCTTATACCTGTGGTGATATAGAGTATATTTAATAAAAATTGTCTAGAATATCAGAGGACAGAACCACTCACAGAGTCAAGCTATAAAGGTCACACCTTTACTCTCATCACTCAGGAGGCAGAGATCCTCTCAATCTCTGTGAGTTCAAGACCTAGTAGCCAGGCAGTGGTAGCAAACACCATTAGTCCCAGCTTTTGAGAGGCAGAGGCAGGAGGATCTCTGTGAACTCGAGGTCAGCCTGGTCTACAGAGTGAGTTCCAGGACAGCCAGGACTGTTACACAGAAAACTCTGTCTCAAAAACAAACAAACAAAAGGCTGGAGAGGCTCTGTCCTCTGATATTCCAGACAATTTTATTAAATATACAATATAGTACCACACATACCTATAATCCAAGCGCTTGGTATGACACAAGAAGATTGGAAGTTCAAGGCCAGCCCAAAATGCATAGTGAATACAGAATAAGATTCTATCTAGAAGTAGAAAAAGAGGCACAGCAAGATGACTCAGTGAGTGAGGGCACTTGCTGTCAAGTCTGGTGATCTGAGTCCCATCCTCAGAACCCACGTGGTGGATGGAGAGCTTTGAGCCCTTAAAGCTGTCCTGTGACCTGCACACATGCATGTGGCACAAGCATGCCCCCTATAATAAATAAATCTTTTTAAACAGAAGAAATAAACTTGATGGAAGGAAGAGGGTAGGCAAGCACAATGGTATGTGCGCAGTATGACTTCTGTGAAATTCAAAATTCATGCCGTTATCTATACTGCCAGTCGAGTGCTATCCCTGCTGGTACAACCGAGAAATCATGAGAAGGAACTGTCCTCATGTGGATGAAAATGACAGAAGAGGCTGGGTAATGTCAGGTTCCAATGGATCGTTAAAGCATATGAAATTGGATCACTCAATTGGGATGATGGTGGAGGGACATGGTGTCATCTATTTCTCTTAAAAGAGACAAAATGCTAGTGACTTTTGCTTAGAGCTGCTGCCCAGACAGGTGTCAGGGAGAAAGCATTGCTTGTGTGTTGTATGGCACGTGCGCACGCATATATACACATGTACATGTGTATGTGGGTGCATGTAGCGGTAAGAGGAAAACCTCAGATATCACTCTTAGATCTTCCCCATCTATTTTTGAAGACAGGGTCTCTCGTTAACCTAGAACTCATCAAGTAGGCTAAGTGGATCTTCCTGCATCTGCTTCCATAGTACTGGGATGACAGGGTCAACTACTATGCCTGGCCAGGTTTGGGTTTTTGTTCTTTCACGTGGGTTCCAGAGAATCAAACTCAGGACCTTTACCCCTGAGCTGTCACCAGCCCTATCATCATGTGTTCATAGACAAAATAACTAAGGCTCGCAGAGGCACACAGACTGGAGGGTGGCTGAACTGTGAGGCAAACCAGGACTGAGTGGCAAAGTTTAGGAGATCAGAAGCAGGTGAAGATGTGACAGAATGCCATGATGGAGCCTGAACATGCTGTGCCTGGCAGCATCCTACAGCCAAGCTATCATTCCACTCTGACAGAAGAAAACTAGATATCACTCATAACACTTGATTCTCAATTCTGGACACCCCGTGTAGCACATGGGATGAAGCCCAGGCGCGCCTTGTGATGAGCAGCACATGCTGTCAGATGGCATCCAGTTGACCATTGGACAGGTGAAAGAGTGAGGTCTTCTTCATCAGTTACCACCCACAGGGGGGGCTCAGCTAGGAAGTCCACCCAGCTCTCCCAGAACCATGAGAAATGAAAAGGACGGTCCCAGTCATTAGGGTTGGGGGTGTATTTTTATGCAGCAAAAGCTAACCAATACAGCCTTCATTCAGGATTAGAGGTCACTCTTACCTGGAAGGGTAGTAAGGGTCAAAAGTGTGGCCATCTCCCATGCTGAGTACGCAGGACAGGTTTCCAGTGTAGGGAGAAAGGAGCCACATCAGGGAGATTGTGACATTGTCATAAACGAAGCTCCCGTTAGGTACCACCAGCCGCAGGCCTGCAGACCCAAGCATGGTTTGTGACTTTATGAACCAAAGATGTGTGTTTCTTCTCAAGACTCACTTCATTATATCCATTTTATTTTATTTTAAGTAGTCTCTTTACACAGCCCTGGCTGACCTGGAACTCACTATGTAGACAAGGCTGGCCTAAAACTTACAGATTTTTACTTTTGAAAGATTTATTTGTTTGTTGTGTGTGCTCATGCAAACATGCGTGCATACACAAACATGTATGTTTCTGTATGTGAAGATTAGAAGACACCTTACAAGAGTTACTTCTGTCTTCACCATACGGGCTTCAGGGCTCAGCCTCAGGTCATCAGGCTGCACGGGCCTCTACTGTTGTACCATCACTCTGGCCTTTCACTTTTTAAAAATTTTATTTTGGAGACAGGGTTTATATATTCCAGCCCTCAAAAGCAATAAGTAGTTGTGAATGACCTTGAAATTCTGATCCTCCTGGATATCAAAATTACAAGCATGTGCCGCTATGCCTGGGTATATGTGGTGTGGGGGATCAAATCCGGGTTCTGTCACATACAAGGCAAGCACTCCACCACCTGAGTGAGTGACAGCCTCAGTCCCTAGAAGCACACAACCCTCAAGGCCGCTGTTCTGCAGCCTAGTTATTACCATCCTGGTCGGCCTTGTAAGCACACCCGTTCTTTTGTTTGCACAGATGGTACACGCTGTTTCCTCTCCAGCACCTGGCACTTCTTAACTGAGTGTTGTTTTGTTTTTTTTTTAAACTTTATTTATTTCTTTATTTGCCTTGATGTTTGCCTGGAACTGGAACTACAGACAGTTGTTAGCTGCCATGTGGGTGCTGGGAATTGAACCCGGGTCCTCTGGAAGAGCAGACTGTGCTCTTAACCACTGAGCCATCTCTCCAGCCCCTTAACTGAGTGTTTTAGACAGGTATGCGCAGTCGACAGTCGTAGATCTGTGCCGTCCCTTTTAGCAGCTGCATAACACACCCTCATTTATTTAACCAGGACACCAGTGATTCAGATCTATTTTATGATGGCTAAAACCAGTAAAGCCAAACACTCCCGTAAGAAAATCTACTTGTTTAAGACGGCTGCTGAGTCTCTGTAAACCACCTCATATTAAATTTTACAAAACTTGAACTTCAAAAGCTGGGGTGGGGTGGGTGGGGTGAGTGAAGCAGAATTAACAGGGACTCCACATAGCCCTGTGCAGCCTTCTGTCACTCAGACACTAACCTGTGAGGAGAAAGACTGAAGAGAGGCAGAAAGCCACCAAGGTCTTATCCTCAGCTGTGAGGGGTGCTCAGGGTACAGTGTGGGGGTTCTGGGATGCAGTGGGCCTATAGGGATGCTGAGGTACAGTGGGGCCTGTAAGGGATGTTCAGGGTACAGTGGGGCCCGTGAGGGGTGGGTACAGTGGGCCCTGTTGGGGGGTGCTGGGGTGCAGTGGGGCCTATTGGGGTGCTCAGGATACAGTGTGGCCTGTGAGGGAGTGCTCAGGGTATACCCATGACCTGTGAGGAGGTACTCAGTGTATACCTGGGACCCTTGTGTACAGGAGTGAGGCACTGACTCTTCATGAATCAGAGGAATGTTCTGCTCAGAACACACTGGTTCGGAGAGACAGGATGAAATGTGGTTATCACATCCTACACATCTGCCATAAGCCACACACTTCAGTGACACACTGTAGCTGACAGATCTCCACAAGGCACCCTTTGTCCCCTAGCAAAACCACCAAACAGGAGAGGCCAAAGCATATGGCCTGTTCTACCCCCAACAAGAGGAGAATCACCCTCAATCTTGCTTCACTCAGAGCAACAAACTAAGCCATGGTGAAAACCTGTCAGCTACCACCCTCCCGTTCCTGTACCTGTCCCCCAACGGCCTCAGCTCTACTAGATGTCACTGGAATCCTGCCTGCTCTGACTCATCTTTTCCCCTCATGTCCCTGTTGCTCATGCCCTGGGCAGAAGTTACTTTTCTGAGTCATCTGTCACAGGATGGCACAAAGCAGTGTCTCACCCTTAAGAAAAATTGACATACTCATCCTTCTTTGTAGGAAGAGTGAATTAATGCAACTCTTTGGGAGGGTAATTTAGTGCTGTCTACCAGCACTTAAAATGCACTTAGCATTCCAATTACTAGCAATTTCTTCTCTGAGATAATCCTAGGTTCATGTCAAGATAGACAGGCACAGTGGTAGAAGCCTACACAACACTGGGTCTGAGCAGCATTCCGTCATAGGATGGGGAGAGTCTCGTGGGGCCCCACCCTTTGCTAGGGAGCCATGGGCAGTGGAGAGCTGCTGAGGGAGGGTCGTCACTGTCCTCCATGTGGTTAGCCACCGTTGAGTCGCCCATGCTTCCAAGGATAGACACAGCTATGTTCACACCAAGGTCCCTGGTTTCTTAGTGGGTCACAAAACCAAGCCTCCAAAATGTAAAGGCATGAACGTGGAGGAGAACTTGTGGGGAGGGGTAGAATAGAAGGGTAGATAAAAGAAAATGGAGATGAGTGGGATCAGAATGAAACTAAAGAAGGATTTTTTTTTAAAGAAAAAGAGTTATGCACAAAGATGAACTTTGCAGTATAAAATAAACAGAGGAAAAACTGGGAACACCCTACATGTCCATCTGGAAGAGAGCTCTAACACAATTAAATGATGGGATACAATGCAGCCATTTAAAGTGTAAGGAAGTGACTTAGAGTCGTGCCCGGGATATATTATAAAATAAAAACAAAGCCAGGAGGTGACAGTGCATGTCTGTGACCCCGGTACTGAGGAGGCAGAGCCAGGCAGATGGCTGTGAGTTTGAGGCCAGCCTGGTCTACAGAGCAAGTTCCGGGAGATAAAATAAAGTGAAAAAGTCAAGTTGTAGATGAATGTTTTACATGATTACATTTTAGTTCAAGATGTACCTATATTCACTCATAGTCCTGTCTGTGAATATTTTAAAAAGTAGAGAAAAATGTCCTCTCAGTAATTAATAACATTTCTGTAGGAAGAATGGGGCTTTCAAATCGTAGGATAAGGTTCTTTTCTTCTTCATTATAATTTTTTTACAAATTATGATAATGTGGGTTATCTCATGACTTATAAGATTAATTTTAGGGCTTAAGAGATGGCTCAGTGGTTAGGAGTGCTTGCTGCTACAGAGGGGATCTGAGTTCCTTTCCCAATTCCTACGTGGTGGCTCACAGCATCCATAACTGCAATTCCAGACAATCCATCACCCTATTCTGACCTCTGTAGGTACTGCATGCTTGTGACACACATATAGGCAAAATAATCATACACATAAAATAAGAAGTATTTTTAAAATTCTATTTTAAAAGAGTGTGTGTGTGTGTGTGTGTGTGTGTGTGTCTGTGTGTGTAAATGGCTCCACAGAAGCAGGCCAGGAGGCAAGAACATCTGGTTACAGGGAAACTGTTAAGGGCGACGTTCTCTGCACACAGCAGATCTATCACGTGGGGAGGGGAAGTTCTGGGCTGGATATAACAGAAATAAGAAAAAACTTCCCGGGGCTGGAGAGATGGCTCAGAGGTTAAGAGCACTGACTGTTCTTCCAGAGGTCCTGAGTTCAATTCCCAGCAAAACCACATGGTGGCTCACAACCATCTATGATGAGGTCTGGTGCCCTCTTCTGTAAAACTGTATGCATAATAAATAAATAAATCTTAAAAAAAAAAAAAAGTTTAAAAAAAAAAAGAAAAGAAAAAACTTCCCACGCCCACCCAATTGGAGACTCACCTTCCAGACACTGGTACTTCACCCACAGATAGCTGCTCCTGGTGGGGCACGGATCTCCCAAGTAGGCTCCATCTGCTGCTACCTGGCATGCCTGCAGCCCCTGACACTGGCCTGGGTGACATCCACATTGCACGGAGATAGGAAAAGTATGACAAACAAGAGGACATAAACTCAGCAGAGCATCACAGCTATGTGCCTTCATCCACTCAGTTACTCACCACATGCCCACCAAATGCCTGTTGGCACCTACAGACCCTGGGCTAAGAGCTAAGTAAGCAAAGTCACCTGTGTTTTCTCTAGGTTGTGACGTATTTAAATGCCTGTGTAGTCGGTTAGCTAGCAAGACAAATTACCTATCCATCCCAGTGTCCAGGAACTATCCTGGGCAGGGATTCCTCTTTTCTTGACTGTTAGAACCATGGGATTCAGAACAGCCAAAGGGCTTTGATTCTCTGGTCTACAGCTTGTAGAAACAGAAATAGACAGTGATGTTCCCATAAGCCAAGGACACCAAGGAATACCAGAAAACAGCTAGAAGAAGCTGGGAAGGGTTCTCTCTCACACAGCTTTTTTTTGGGGGGGGGTCATGGCCCTGATATCATGATCTTGTGTTCTGACCGCCATTAATTGTTATAATTGTTATAGAATAAACATTTGTCATTTGACGACACTCCCCCCCCCCCCCGTTTAAGCTCTTCGTTTTGACATGCCTGAGACACTACTCTCCTTCTTCTTGTTCCACGTGGGACCCTTTCCCTCTCATCCCCTCCTTCAGCCTTATGTACCTCAGGACGCAGAGTGGTCCAAGGCAGAAACATCAGAGCATCCTGAACTCACCAGTGAGTAGTACCACCAGGTACTCTCCAGTTCTCAAATCTACCACTGTTCTGCCTGTGTATCCCACCTAGGTTTTAGATACCACCTCCATGACTGTATCCTAGCACACATAGGCACTCACAGCAGCTTGGGGTGGCTTTAAAATCATTTTCCAGATTCCCCCTACCCAGCAGTCTCTATCCATTCCCAACGGGGGCCAGAGGGGCTGGCTCCTTGGACGGATCTCCTGTCTCCCTATGTGCATTCTGAACCACCCAATTCCTTCTCCCTGTATGGCTTGCCACACTTCCTTCCCACTTCCCTAGGCATCCACCTGTGCTTTTCCTGGCAGCCTCTGACCTCTCACCCACCTCATCTGAGGAACCAGCCAGTCAATAGGCCCTTGTTCTTGCCCACATGCCTCCTCACCTGACTGTTGCACATTACAAACCATCTCATTTCCCAGACTCCCTAGTCCAAGCACATGTGGAAGACACATGTTCATCTCCAGCTGCTCAAAACAACACAGACTCTTGCGTCTTGGTTCTAAAGGTCAGAAATCGGGGTGGGCTGGACTGGGCTGCTTTCCCTTGTGGGGCTCTGGGAAAGACTGCAGCCAATTACCATTTCTGAGGTAGAATCCAGCCCTGGGATGCTCATGGCTTCTTTCTCACCCTCGGATGAGGCCTCTCCAGGCCACCACAGTGCAGCTCCCACCTGGAACCTCGCTGGCTTCTCCCTCTCCCTAGCTCTCTTCTGTTTCCATCCAGAGATAGAGGGGCTTGTGTGTTTACATTGTTTCCAACTGGACCGTCCTAGAGAACCTCTTCATGCCCAAGTCAAGTGACTGGTGACCTTAAGCACATCTGCAAGATCCCTGTGCCTCCTGAGTGGCTTTCTGAGCCCTGGTGCATTATACTCCCAATTCCAGGGATTAGGGAGATGTAAGAAACAGTCTGGTTTCTCAGAACTTCCAGAACTTGGGAGAACAGCTCCCTGGATGAAAGCCCCTGTTGAATGACCTCACACGGTTGGCTGGTTGGTTGGTTGATTTTCTCCCCGTTCCTTCTTTCCTTCTCTTCCCCTCCTCTCATCCTTCCTGCCTTTCTTTCTATGTTTTTCTCTTTTTTGAGGCAGGGTCTTACTAGGTAGCTCTAGTTGGACAGATCTCTCTGTGTAGATGAAGCTGGCCTTGAACTCAGTGAGATAGATTGACCTGCCCCTACCTTCCAAGTGCTGAGGTTAATGGAGTGCACCACCACATCTGATGATTTATATCATTGGAGTGGGGATGGGTGGGGTTTCACTTTGCTGTTTGGGTTGACCTTAATCTTTGTTCTCAAACATTCCTCTTGTCCCCACTTCCTGTGTTGCCGGGACTGTTGGTATAGGCCACTGCACCCAACTCAAAACTTAAGTATTGGTTCTTTGAATTGTGACTTGCAGGCAGGGGAGAGTTGTGGAGGGTGTTTCTGATAATTAAGCCTAAGATCTCCCACATGTGAGGCAGGCAGTTTGCACTGAGCATGCCTCCGGCTCTCAGCATAATTCCCAGTGCAGCCTGGTTGGTGATATCCCTCCATCTGGTTACATACTCCTGCGTGTGCTCAAAACCGTAGACAGTAGTCTCCAAAGGCTGGGGGAGTATTTTCAATGATCTGTGAATTACTGAGTCTGCGACACACAGCTGGCATATGGCAGATACAAAGCAGTTTCCACAAGTCAGTGCACAGTGCCTTTTGCTCTCTTGCATGGCGGCATTTATCTGTCTCCCCACTGGACTCTGAGCTCTTTGGAAGCAGACAGTTTGATTCATCCCTATATCTACAGAGCCCAAGGGAGTACAGAGCACTATTGGTCCTCAATAAATGTTTATTGGCCACTGAATTATTGAGTGATCAGGCACTCACATACAATCAGATCCTGGGATTCTGCCAGGATCTCTTGCTCTTTTCTGTGGGGTCCAGGTCTCCCTTCCAATGTGCTTCCTGGGGTATGGTGGTTATGTTTCCAAAACTTACAGCTGAGCCTTTGGGGAAGCAGCCTTTCCATCTCCAGTGTACTGTGGGGAGGAAGTCTCTCTCAGCCTGTCTAGCTGAGGCCCTTCCATCTTGGAGAACACAGCTCAGGATGGCTGGCATGCAGAACACAGAACTACAAGCTGATTTCAGTATTTCCTACCATGTGCCAGCTGAGTGGGGGGAAGCAAGGACAGTATGGTGGACATGTGAGGGGAAAGAGGAGTATTGTAAGGGGGAATTCCAGGGGGAAGAGATGTGATCGCCTCAGAAGGAACAGGTTCAGGGAGTGCTCTGCACCCCACAATCATCACAGGCCTTTGGTTAGAGATGGAGCCTCCAGCAAACCTGAGGAGGGTGGGCCTGTGGCTCCAGGGCTCCCAGGCTGGCCACACACTGTTGTGTCCTCATTAACTGAGGTATTAAGACCTGCCTAGTGTCTGGTCAGCAACAGATTCCCTGATGTCCTGGATAAAAGGAGGGTCAGGAGACTTCACAAGGAAATCTTGGTAATCCCCAGGAAGCCCTGGAGCTGACCCTTTGATGGAGCAAGTAGAAATCAGAGGAGATTTAATCTGATTGGAAGCGGGGAGGAATAAAACCCTAAAGAAACTGCCACATACACAGGAGATGGCATCAGAAATGTTTGCTCCAAGGATTGGGGAGATGACCCAGTCAATAAAATACCCACCATTCCAACATAAGCACCCTAGTTCAACCCCAAGAACCCATATAAAAAGGCTGAGTGTGGTGGTGCAAATATATAATCCTAGCACTGGAGGCATGGAGACAGGCAGATTCCTGGAGCTCACTGGTTAGCTAGTCTAGTCTAACATGATGTAAGTGAGTTCCAGTCCAGTGAAATAACCTGCTCAAGAGAATCAAGGTAGACGAACCCAGAGAACAGACACCTAAGGTCATCCTCTGACCTGCACACACAGGGTGGGGGTGGGGCAAGGAGGATGAGGAGAAGAGTGTATAAGAGACAAACTAAATCAACTAGAACAACGTGAACCAAAAGGGACCACACACTTGGAAGACGAAACAATGCTAAGCACAATGCCGCAAAAAGCTAACAGTTAAAAAAATAAGATGTGGAAATGACACATGGAAGAGAGCATCATTTACGTCACCAAGCTCACTCAGGCTTAGGGATACACAGAAAGAAGACAGGACCGAGGATCCGGTGTATGATCAGTAAAAACCAAATTTGCAGCAGTAACAGGCCCAGGAGGCCATGTGAGAGCCATGTGATGCTACGCTGAATTCTTTATAACTAAATCTTAAACTAATCCTACAATATTATATGTAACATTGTAAGATCTGACAAAGGGGAGCAGTGGCTCCCTGGGAGCTTGTCACAATATTCTTTATGCTATGCTTGCTAACTTGCTTGAGACAGGGACTCATGTAGCCCAGGCTGGCCCCAAACTAGCTAGGTAGCCAAAGGATGGCCTTGAATTCCCCAATCCTCTTTCCTTCATATCCCGACTATAAGGATAACAGCCACATGACCCAGCTCTCTTTATTCTTACCTGTAGGTTTGAAATATTTTGTAATTTTTAAAATTGGGTTAACTAAGTTGATACTCTCTGCACCCAGGAAGGGTAGGAGAACAGAAGCCTTCCTGCCCCAGGAGCTAGGTTTGATGACCATGGTGGACCTGCCTCAATGTCCTGTTCAAGAGCTTGATGCTGTGGACAGAGACTGGCTGGCTTCCCCACATAAAGGAGGCCCAGGCCTTATCTGAAGAACATCAGAATCTTCCAGGACCCTTTGATGTGTATAAAGGACCAGCAACTTTCCTCTGCTTCAAGCAAGCCATGGAGCACTGAGGTCCTACCTGCCACCTCATCCTTGACGCTGATCCAACCACATTCCTCCTCCAGGTCTGAGGGAGGCCAGATGCCCTGGGTGCAAAAATAGGGGGTCTGGCGCCCGTAGAAAGCATCCTGAACCTGGATGACCTCTCCTGAACCGCAGTGCATGGTGGCATTGTGGTCTTCACAGGCCAGGCTGCGGCCAATCCCTGCAACAAAGCGAAGGTGAACTTAGGGACGCACAATGAGCCTGGTAAGTGCTGGGCTGGGACTGCAGGATACAAGGATGGAGTGCGAGTGAGGCTAGCCGGCCAGGAGGAGCGATCAGGAGAGATATGGAGAATGGTACCCAGGCAGAGACGGGGGTGGGGAGACCCAGAGATGAAAAGAGAGAAAGTCCCAAATGAATAGGTGGTGACAGAGGAAATCTAACAGCCAGTTGTCTGAACAGGAAGATGAGAGACCCAGAGGGGCAGACACTGAAGAAAGAGGAAAGTAAAGAGACACATGAAGAGACATGGTGGGGAAGATAAGTTAAGAGAATGAGAGGCCAAGAAACTTCTAGAGATGGAGGATTAATGAAGAGAGAAGGTCAAAAGAGTGAGGACCAAAGGAAGAAGAAGAGGGCAAGCAGGGAGAGAGAGAAGTAGACAGGAGGGGAGAGAGGGAGGGGCTGAGAGGGGCCCCCACAGGACCAGCTCACCAAACTCGCAAATGAAGGCCAAGGCCTGGGTGCAATCCTCCAAGGCGGCCCACTGAGAAGAAGGGCCATTCCTGATGTAGCCGCAGGTCCCTGGGGCAGGTGTGGCCTGCCCTCTCTGCGAGTTGCTATAGTTCACATTGGTAGTGTCCAGCCAGGTCCCCCAGCCTGCATTGGAAACAAGTGCAGCAGGGCTTGGCAGGAGTCCCCTCCTAACCTCCCTTCTGTGGAGGGCTTGCCCTAACTCAACTCCTAGTATGCCATAGGCGTTCAACCAATGGATCTCTTTCATACACCACAGAATGAGTGTGTCCTCATCATTAGTTTCAAACACTCAGACATAAGCAGATACTCATGACAAAAACCCGAGAAAGGTCAGGCTTTCTAGCTGTGGCAAAATGCAGACCTCAGAGTGTGCTATGATGTTTGCAGGTAGGTGACTCCTGAGCAGGATGTCTGTAGATTTGTCTGAGCATGGGTTGAGTTCAAACAGAAGTGGTTTGCATTACTTCAGAAATTTCTAGAGCCTTAAGAACTCTAGAACTGTTCAGGTGTGAGACTCGGCAACCTTCCAGATATGTGCAAAGACACATCTGGATCTCCCTTAGGCTCCCTGGGCTTCTGCCACACCACAGACAGTATGGACCCCGGAACGAGAGGAGTACAAGCATGTTTTAAACCATCTCTCTGCTAGTTACTTTTCATGAATTATTTTACCTGATCCACCAAGCAACTGAAGAGAGGGGTCTTTTTACTGTGAAAATTAGCACATGTTCATTTGTCCCATGGGGTTCTGGGTGAGAAGCAGCCAGAAGAAGTTTTAACACAAGCTACTATAAGACACAGCTATGCAACACCTACCTCCCACAGTCCCACTGGGGACTGAGGCCCCTGTAAGTCCGATCCACCAGTCTCTGTCCTGGGAAATGTGCTTCTGCAGGAGCTCCTGGGTGTCTTCATCACGAATGAAAACTAGATGGCCTCCATGCCCTTCACACCAGCTCTGGGCACCATGGAAGGTGTGCCCCAAAGGCACAAATTCATAGCAAGTGTCTCTGAAGAACACTTGACTCCTTAAGCAGGGATGGCTTTCTTCTAAGTTGGCCCCAGAGGCTCCAGTGCTCAGGGCAAACCCCAGGAGCACCACAGCTGCCATGCTAACCCTGGGACCGCTGTCTGGCTGCAGGATGGAGCTCTTCCTTCACTCCTTCATATTCTGCCATCCCCACAAGCACCATCCATCTTCCCATCCCTCTCTGCACCAAATAATAAATCTCTTCTGTTTATGAGACAAAAGACTCAGGGATGAATGTGTCTGTGTTCTGGCTTTACACAACTCTGTTCATTGCCTGCTTGAAAACTGATTTATATTCAGATTTCCTCCAGAGAAAGATAAAGTTGCTATGACACATATTTGGTAGATTCTTTACCATTCTTTTACTTGTCATTACCTGAGTGCCCAGTGTTTCCAGAAAAGCCATCAGCATGTGGGAGGTATGTGATAAAACTGGCATGAAAATTATTTATGGGATGACGCACATACAGAGTGGTACCCATATCCAATCCCATTGTGTGGAATGACATCTGTGCCAGATGATAACTGTCTTCCCCTGGTGTGGCCAGAATCTGATGGGACAAACAAGTCCCCCTTTGACTCATCATGTTATCACTTACACCTCCTGGAGGATAAAATATCCCTAGAAAATTTATCTCATGTCACCATATAACCTTCTATTCAAAACTCAGACCTACCCATACTCACCCATCACCTAAACCATCTGGTGAGTGTCCAGGATCTGTGTCTAAAATGAAAATGTCTTATCTTTGTACACAAGGCTCTGTTTAGTCTGGCCTCTGACAATGATGTTTCAGTCCTTCCTACCCACCTTCTAACCCTCTAAAGTTTGACTCAAAACTATTTCCTAGGGCTTAGGAGATGCCTCAGTGGGCGACAGCAGAATCACACAAGCCTGATTTGACCCCCAGAACCATTGTAATAATCCAGATGTGGTGGTGTGCATATTTAATGCCTGCACTGCTATAGCAAGATGGCAGGTAGGGACAGGTCTCCTGCAGGAGCTGTGTGTGTCCTTAACTGCCAAGTTCTCTCTGCTGCCCCAACTTCCCTCCGTCCCCTCTCTCTTCTTCCCTCCCTTCCTCCTTCTCTCCCTCTCTATTTATCACCCTGTTTTCCACCTTTACATGACTTTCATGGATCACACTCAAGCCATCAGACTTGAACAGAGAACAACCTGGACAAAGGAATTCTCTCTCTCTCTCTCTCTCTCTCTCTCTCTCTCTCTCTCTCTCTCTCTCTCTCTCTCTCTCCTATGTAGATCTTTCCTCACTGAACCATCTCTCCTTGTTTTTTGAGACAAGATCTCTCACAGAGCCTGGAGACACCAGGCTAGCCCATGACACCCCCACACCCTCCCACAGGAATCCTTCTGTCTCTACCTTCCCAGTGCTGGGTTTACAGACACACATCTCTGTCCTGGGCTCTAGCATGGGTTTGGGGGACAGACCTCAGGTCCTTACACTCCTGTGTGAAGTACTTTACCCACTGATCGGTCTGTCTCCCTAGCCTCATGGGAAGTATTGTTGCTACCTCCACTCTCCACATCCCACCCTCTGGCAGCTACAAACCTACATTTCTGCCTTTCTATTTGCCCATTCTGAACATTTCATACAAATGGACTCTTCCAGTTTGTCATATGCTGTCTGGCTTCTTTCATTGAGCATCGAAATCTCTGTGCTCACCCATGTCACAGTGTGCACTCATAGGCTCTAACCCCATTTTGACTCTGTAACATGACTCTGTGGTCTACAGAGTTCACATGCAGATGGGGATGTAGAAGGTTTGCTTGCCTAGGAAGTGGGAGCCCTGGGTTTCATCTCCAACACTGTCAAAACAGACACACAAAGAACAAAGTTCACACTAAAGAACTTCATAACTGGGTCACAAAAAATATTGCAAAAAAATCATATAATACTTTAAGCAAATTTACATTTTTAAGATTTGTGTATTTTTAATTTTGCATTTATTTGTCGTTTATTTTGTGAGCATGTATGTGCACATTCATGTGGCACAGCCAGAGCGTGGTGGTCAGGGGACAACTTCGGGGAGTTGGCTCTCTTCTTCAACTATGTGAATCCTGGGGATTGAATTCAGATTATTAGGCTTGGTGGCAAATTCCTTATACTGAACCGACTTGCTGACCCTAATTTTATTATTAGTAGTAGCAGAAGTAGTAGTGTGGGGGTGCACATACCACCACATACATGTAGGGGTCAGAGGACAACTTTATGGAGTCAGTTCCTTTACGTGTGTTCCAGGAATCAAACTCAGGTCCTCTGGCTTCAGCAGCAAGCTCCTTTATCCACTTAGCCATGTAACTGGCCCTAAAGCTTATGGTTCTGTGCTGGGCTATGTTCATAGCTATCCTTGGTAGCACACAGCCCAAGCCACTGTTTGGATACACTTCATACTGCTTTCCTTATGGACCTCAGTGGATCCATCTTCAGCTAGAGAACATTCAGGCTCTGTTTCTGTGTGTGTGTCTTAGAGGATGGGACAGCATCTCTTTAACTTCAGTCAATAGATGTCCACTTGGTCCCAGCTGTCTGTTTCTGGGGCTGATCCTTGCCCTCCACCCGCATTTCTACCAGCCTCACAGACCCTGAGGAGTGGTGCTGTCTGATGGAGAAGTGACAGAGATGGGAGCAGAACAGGATGTAGTGTCACTGGGTGACTCAGAGGCTGGAATTCAGACTGGGCAGAACTGGCCTGTTATCTGCAGAGGCCAAACTTCTGGTGACTTCCATCAATCAACTATGTGAAAGGCTGCACGCAATGATAGTGTATCTCCTGGGTAAAGGCTTGCTTTATACTTCTAATGAGGTGCATTTAGGGACTTCAGGTGGCACGTGAAAATCTGCAGGCTGAATTCTATTTTCAAATTCTTGGAATTCTGACAGAATGTAGGCTACCAGCCTTGGGATTCATTTTGGTGAATTTATCACCTTCCAATGTCCCTTAGCCTTTGAGTTTATGAGGCCCACATTTCTGGTAAACCATGTGAGTGTATTTCTAGTGACCATTGTGTGGTGTATGATGTCCTTTAACATACAAATACACACACACACATATATACACATATACATATGCATACACATACATACACACACACACACTCAGAGAAAGAATGTGACAAAGGTGGAGGTTTGCATCAGGGGACAAGCTGATAGGAGGGGTCAGAAGTAATCTCCTCGGTAGCCCAGCACCCACATAAACTACAGCCACAGTCACTCTCCACAGAGTGGCCTGCCACGCATGTTCCCACCTGTTTCCTCCACCATGGTTGTCTCTCCAATGCTTGTGGGCTCATGCACTTTCTCCAGGACAGCTCCAACACTGACCTCTTCCCCAGGTCTGCTGAGGTCTCACCAGAGCAAACTATTCTCTGCTGTCCTCATAGCAGCTGGACCATCTTCCATCCTGGCCTGGTTGGAAGGTGCCAGCATGCTTTCACAGAGGGCAGGAGAGCGCTCTGGAGAAGGTAAAGCAGCTAGCTGTGAGAATAAATCGACATTGTCTTCACCCATTTCCACATTGTCCTGGCTTCCTCATTGATTCATTGAGGGTTGAATTGTGTCCCTTAGAAAGATCTGCTGTATCATCGTTCCGTGGCTCTTTTGAGTGTAACATCATTTGGAACCAACTTTGTGACGGAATGGAGCTGTGATGAACCTGTGTGGGGGTAGAACAGCTCCAGTGCAGGACCAGAGGCCTAGTAGTGAAACTTGGTCATGGTGGAAAAAATGCCACCATGGAGGCAGAGATTAGGACATGGGATTTATACACCCAAGAGCACCAAGATCACAGGCATGTGGGAGAAGCTGAAGAGATACAGAAAAGAAAGCCATGAAAACCCTCCAAAAGATCCAGCCCTGTTGACATCTTGATCTCCGACTTGTGGCCTCCAGAACCTTCTGGTCAGTTCATGTTTTTTAAGCTGACCGATTTGTGGCGCTCTGTACAGGGCACCCAAAGACCCAAGTGCAGTGACCACAGCATGAGGAGTGGTGCGTGTGTCTGTTCACTGGGTATTGAACACTGACCATCATCCAGACAGTTCTCCTTCCAGAGGGCAACTGCCGCCTCTTTGGGGACTTTGCCTTTCACCTTTAAACCTGAAAACCAAGATGTAGGCATTATCGCCTAGCTTATCGCCCTGGCTAATTAGCAGCACCATCTAGAACTTAACTTAATTGGAAAACTGCAAAGTAATTTAGATATGATAACACTATCTCTAGCAGGGAAGCCTTCGTTCGCTCAGGAGGGGCAAGGGTTTCTAGGAAGAGATACAGAGTTGCAAAATAAGACCATTGGGGTTTTTTTTTTTTATAACACACTCTATATTTTTTGTTCATTTTAACTTTTACTTTGTATGTGTGTGTGTGTGTGTGTGTGTGTGTGTGTCTGTCTGTCTGTCTGTCTGTCTGTCTGTCTGTCTGGTGGTTGTGTTGCTGTTGCTGCTATTGTTCAGGACTATCCTCTGAGCCCAGCTGATGACATCTCCAGGATGGGCCTGCTCCCAAAATGATTATCACAACTGGGCTTGTTGACTGTCGATGTCCCTTCTTGGAAGGAGAAGACAGGGAGGGTTGTGACACCCTCAGCTGAATATCCAGCCACCCCTCCCAACCAGTGGTACATAATTATGCCCTAACTGCAGATGGTTTCAAGGTCTCTGAGAGGGGCAAAAGAATGTAGGTAGGAATTAAGAGGAGAGAGCATCATCATCTTGGGGACAGACCTTCCAGGGTGGCCACTTTAAGGTCACCTACCCTCCTGCCTGTAACCGTACACCCAATGCCCTGTAAATCGGCCTGATACACTCACTGATTCCCCAGAGTGAATGTGGGTAGGTCGGCTCCTGGGTTTCCCATCGTGGAGGTCTCCCCAAGGAAGGAATTTCAGCAATATGTATTTGCTTATGTATGAGTGAGTACATGCATGTACAGGCCAGAAGTCAATATTGAGTTATCTTCCCCTTTATTTTTGAGACAGAGTCTCTTTGGCCTGGCATTCACCAAGTAGACTGGTCTGGGTTGCCAGTGAGCCCCAGGGATTCCCCTTGTCTCTGCCCCTCCAGCTGTCTGGGAACTCAGTCTGTAGACTAGGCTAGCCATGAATTCACACAGATCTGCCTGCCTCTGCCTTCCCAGTACTGAGATTAAAGGTGTGCATCACCACTGCTTGGCTTCACACTCAGCTTTTCAATGTGAGTTCTGGGCATTGAATTAGGTACTCATGAACACATGACCAACACGTTGCTATGATTCATCGCCCCAGCTCACCATGTTTACTTGTTAACCTCATAAATCTATCCTGTGGGATATGTTGTTCCATAAAATGGTACACACACACACACACACACACACACACACACATGCACATGCACACTTCACCTTGCCCACTGCCCAGATTACTGTAGTGCTTCCACCCCACCACAGAGTATGAGGCCAACCCCACATGCACAAGTCAGCAAGCCTCATAAAGTCCTGGCTATGAGGGAATGAGATGTGATGTATGCAGAGTGCAGATACTAGGTCATCAAGTGTGAATCTCTTTCCATCAGCCCCAAGGCTCAAGTTCTTTCTCCCTTCCAAAGGGAGTTGATGGAGGCTGCTGGCTACTCCTGTGAATACCTGACACTCTCAGGGAAAACTGAGGTTTTGTATATGCCAAGCCATCCCTCGTGCAAAGACAGATCCCAATGAAGCGGTCTGTCCACCAAGGCTGTGGAGAAAGACCAAGAGATCTCCAACTGTTGGAAATGTCTGTCCTCTGAGCATAATAGCTATTACCATCTTAGTGCAGCTGTGACTACCTGCCAGCAGCCCTCAGCAGGGTCAGGCCTGGGGTCATTCCTTCATAGAAGGAGAGGGTGTGTGTCTAACCTCCATCACTCACTCCCTCCTGCACCCTCTTACCAGCTACATGTAATTCTGTGCCAGCTGCATGTGGCCTGGGGTGGTGCAATACTATATAGAAGGTAGATTAGGGGCTGGAGAGATAGCTCAGCGGTTAAGAGCACCGACAGCTCTTCCAGAGGATCTGGGTTCAATTCCCAGCACCCACATGGCAGCTAACAACTGTCTGTAGTTCCAGTTCCAGACAAACACCAAGGCAAATAAATAAATAAATAAAGTTTTTAAAAAAAAAAAAAAAAAAAAAAGAAGGTAGATTAACTGTGTGTGTGTGTGGGGGGGTGTCTGTTCAAGCATCTTGGGGGAAGCTGTCATCCATGCTTCACAGAGCTCTTTAGTGATGTAGCTGGGGCTCATCCACACTCCTAACATCCTTGATTCACCAAGGTCACATGGTCCTTTTGAGGTTGGATGGACATTTGCTTATGACACTCAGGAAATTTTTTATATTGTGTGTGTGCATGTGTGTGTATGCATGTGTGTTGTATGTGTGTGTGCATGTGTGTGTGTGTGTGTGTGCTCATGCCATAGGACACTTGCAGAGGTCAAAGGACAACTTCTGGGAGTCAGTTCTCTCCATCTATCATGTGGGTCCCAAGAATTGACCTCAGACTTGGTGGCAAGTGCCTTTACACCCCTGAGCCATTGCTGGCCTACATATCTTATGAATGAGTTAAGACATCACACCAAGCAACCTACGGAAGACCCTGGCATGAGACATGTCTGTGCGATGCTAACCTTCCTGTCTGTTCTTCATATTTCCCTTGTAGCAACTCCAGCCTTCAGACCTTTGACCTGTTAACTCTCCTCCCTCCTGCCTTCCTTTCCTGTTAGCCATTCTCTCCTGCGACAGCCCCATGGGAAGCAACAAACCTCTTGTGACCAGAGTGGGGGCTGTGCTAAGGGACACCTGAGACAACCCAGCTCTTTCTCCGTTAGGACCTCCCTCCCTCCTCATCTTCCCCAGTGGGCTGTACCTAATCATCTGATGAGTCTTGGCTCAGTCGCTAGGCCTTGTGGAGGCCTGCTGTGTTGACCCCTGTCCTCAGCATGCACTTACAAGCTTGAGGATTTCCCACTCCTCTCCTTTGCCTACCGTGTGCCTCCACTCCTGCTGGACAGGGGTGGCCTAAACTCATGGAAATGATGAGTGAGTGACTGAATGTGTGGACCAATGCACATTTTTCTCAGCCTTTGACATTATATCCCTTACACTATGTGTTAGTCACAATTATCTCTGCCCCCTTAGTCACATGTAAACGCTATCTTAATAGCTCTTCTGTTAGTTTAACGCTATCAACAGAACTTTCTGGAAATATTCTGTTGTCGTCCATTGGGTGGCTCCAGATCCCCTGAAACATGATTGGTATGAATCAGAAACAGGGCTTTTTATTTAATTTCATATGAGTCCTTCTTTCTCTTTGAAAGGTTTTCATGTAGTCCAGACTAAATAAAAATTATCTATGGAACTAAGGCTGACCAAGAACCTTATCCTTCTGCCCCACCCCCACGCAGTGGTGGGATTACAGACATACACCACTGCACCCAGCTTATGTGATGCTAGAACTCAAACCCAGGGGTTCATACACACATGCTAGGCAAGGACTGAACCTGAGAACCTCCATCCCTCATTGCAATTCATTTATATTCTAGTTGAATGGCCACATTTGGATATTGGTTTTCACCTGAGTGCCTGCGTTGGACATTGTCTCCCAGTTTAGATCCCATTGTCTATGCACAGGACCAAACTTCTACAAACCCTGTCCAGTTCAGATTCAAGCTCAAACAGAGTTAAGTTATATAGTTTAATGCCAGCTGCTGAGAGTACCCATCTCATGGGTCTGCGTCAGGCCGGGGTAAGCCACTACCTGGATGCTCCCAGAAAGAACTGACTCATAGAAAGTGCTTAGTGGGTCATGGCCACTGCTGTGAAATGGGGGACAAAAAAAATGAGCCTGGGAATGTTTGGATTTGCATAATACACTGCTAACATGGAAATTGGCTTCCCTGCTTTGCAGGATAAATTGAGATCTCAAGGGGCCCCAATTATTTATTATCTATTAATTTATTTATTTACTTGCATATTTATTTTATTTATTTGTTGTTGGGGAGGGTACACATACACAATGCACATACGGAGGTGGACGTAAACTTGTGGAAGCCAGTTCTCTTTCCACCATGTGGGTTCTGGAGATTGAACCCAAGCCATCAAGCTTGGTGACAAGGGCCTTTATGCATTATTGAGCCATCTTGCCCTCCCAGAGTCAGAATTATTAAAGTTCAGGCTGAGTTTCAAACCCAAGTCTTCTATCTTTTAACAGAAAGGTGTCTCTTCTCACCCAATAGTGTAATTTTCCCCTGAGCCCAGGATGTATCCTAGATACCTGTACAAGAATGTAACTTTCACAGCTTGGAATAAATAATTCTGACATGATTGCATGGGTTTGAACATGTCAGCGACATAAACAGATAAGTTATCAAGAGACTTAATGGAAATGTGGGGCAGAGGAACGTGCTTTCTAAGAGAAGAGAGAAAAGATAATGGGCTTTGAGATTTTGACATTATGACATCCTGCTTCATAGCTAAGGAAAGGAGGCTCAGAGAGAGTAACATGACCAGGCCCACAGACACCCCAGCCCAGTGTCTGTCTCTTCCTTCCAATGGGCTCCTTAGCTCGGGCTGTAGCAGCAGACTCATCAGGAGGCATTATGAAAACACTGGCCTCTGGCTCTGCTGAGATTCTGACTCAGAGGGTCTGGAGCCCAGCCCAGTACTGGTGCTTTGCAAACTCTCCACAGGCAATGGCAACATGCTTCCAGGGGACAAAGCACAGCCTGTTCTAGAACTCTCTGAAACCCTGAATGATGATTCTCGACTCAGTTCCCACCCTCCTCCACAGCCTGGGTATGTGAAGGCAGGCACCATGATCCTCTCTCTCCCCATCATTTGTGTGTGTGTGTGTGTGTGTGTGTGTGTGGTGTGTGTGTGGTGTGTGTGGTGTGTATGTGTGTATATGGTGTATGTGTGTTGTGTGTTTGCAGATGAGTGAGTATGCATTATATGAGCAAGTGTACATTCACGTGTAATCATGTGTGTAGGCCAGAGGACAATTTTGACAGTTGCCTTCTCAGGTACTATCAACCTTATTTATTTATTTTGAAACACAGTCTCTCCTTAGCCTGGAACTCACCTCCTTAGGCCTAAACAAATTTGCCAACAGCTAGGGGGCCTCCTGCCTCCACTTTCAAAACCCTGGGACTATACACAGGCAGCACCAGGCCTGGCTCTTTTTTTTTCCTTTTGTAATATGAGTTCTGGGGATTGAACTCAGGGTCTGCCTCATGTTTGCAAGTCAAATATTTTGCTGACCAAGCCATCTCCCCAACATCAAATCATCTTTATTTTAAAAGTTTATTTAATTATACAAGACATAGAAATTGCATACATGCATGGTGATCCTTGTATGTGTTGTGTAATGTGGAACCCAGCTTGGCC
Organism: Sigmodon hispidus; assembly: GCA_004025045.1. Lineage (NCBI taxonomy): Eukaryota > Metazoa > Chordata > Mammalia > Rodentia > Cricetidae > Sigmodon > Sigmodon hispidus. Next base: position 104,500 of record PVIH01006684.1, read on the forward strand.
CCAGCCTTCTATGTCTCTCCCCGCTGAGGGCATCACGGAGCACCAGGAATCAAGAATTCACCAACTCCCGCCCAATGCTCTGGAAAATTCAATGCAGACTTTAGGCAATGGCATCACGTGAACATTGGGGACACCCTAGCCTAGAGCCAACAACAGGTGGTTTCTCCCTCTTGACAGCCAAGTTGAATTGAAGGGTTTCTATTGGACTGCCTGTCCAACAAGCTCCCAAGATCGTCCTGTCTCCATCTCCCGGTGCTGGGTTTTATGTGGGTGTTTCTGGTGGAGCTCAGGTTATCATGCTTGCACAAAAGCCATGTCCCTGAAGGTGTTTGGTGAGGTTTTGTTTGTTTGTTTCTGCTAAAAGCCTTTTTTCCCCCTATTTTCCTATCTTTGTTTTTTTTAAATAGGTACATGATACATTTTTTGTGCCTTTTTTCAAAAAAAAAAAAAAAACAGTCAAGTGTCCATTCACATGATTTTTTTTTTTAAACTTTATTTATTTATTTGCCTTGGTGTTTGCCTGGAACTGGAACAACAGACAGTTGTGAGCTGCCATGTGGGTGCTGGGAATCGAACCCGGGTCCTCTGGAAGAACAGAGGGTGCTCTTAACCGCTGAGCCATCTCTCCAGCCCCCATTCACATGATTTTTAAGAGTGGGAAGAAACTAGGCCCTTGGTTACACACACACACACACACCACTCTGTTTGCAGAAGGTGAAGATGTCACCAATCCACACTGATGTAGTGCGACCAATGCATTTGATGGTCCTCCAGCTGCTCCTAAATATCTCTCTACTCCAACCATAAATACATCCAGGTCTCAGAATGGGCTAGCTCAGGCTACCTTAAGTCAGCAGAAAGCACCAAATGCTCTTCACCAGCCTAACACAGAGCCTCCCTTGGTTAAGCTAAGAGGGAAGGAGAGGGAAAGAGTTGGAAAAACACTAACAGGATTAAAGATCGGCAGTAACACATGGCTTTGGAATTGACCTTTGACCAAACGTTGTATAAATGACCCAGCAGCTTCCGGCAGCAGGCAGAGACACTGACCTGCAGAGGAAGGAAGCGGGGGAAGAGAGAGAGTGCAGAGGGACAGATGAAGATGTGAAGGGACTGCAGGCAGACACACAGGGGCACACGGGACGTCATGTCCACTCCAGTAACATCCTCCTCACTGCCACCCACCAGTTCCATGGAGATAATATTCGGCAGGAATAAGAAGGAGCAGCTGGAGCCAGTGCCGGCCAGAGTGACAGGTGAGATTTCGGTGTTTAGATGGGCATTTTGTCTGTGTTGTAAGTTGCTTTTGGAAGCCTGGAAACCTATTTTTACAGGAACAAGATAAGCCAAGATCCCCAAACGGTCTCTGTGATAAACTGCATGTGTTTGCACATGTTTCCAGGGAGAGAGCTGTTCCTTCTCACTGTCTCCAGAAGAACTCTGGAGCCACAGTGGAAGTGATGAGACCAGAGGACAGCTTGTGGAGTGGGGTTCATCCCACCATGTAGGTTCCAGAAACTGGACCCAGGTGTCAGGTTTGGATGCAAGTGTCTTTACTTGCTATGGCACTTTGTTGGCCTTCGAGTGGAGTTTCCTAACTGAGGAATTACCTTAGAAGTTGATGGGAACCTTCTCCGTTGTTTTGTATATGTTCTATGATTATCAAGGTAATAATCAATATATACATGTTAAATTATATACAGCATTTTAGGTGAATATTAAAATACAAAAGACAAATTTAAAGTATTATTTGAATATGTTTCTTTCAAATTTTTATAAGCTTCTCTTCTCTTTAATTGTGTGTGTGTGTGCATGCATGTGCATGTTTGGGTATGTAAATATGAGTACAGGTACCTGGGAAGACTACAGGTGTTAGATACCCTGGTTCTGGAGTGATAGGTGGTTATGGGCCACAGTGGGTATTTCGAATTAAACTTGGGTCCTCTGGAACTAGAAGAGTAGTGTGTGCTCTTAACCATGGCACCATCTTTCCAAATACTCTCTTAAGTTCTCATAAGTTAGACGTCTCATTCAGGGTCACTGTGATGAAACACCATGACCAAAGCAAGATGGAGAGGAAATGGTTTATTTGGCTTACACTTCCACAGAAAGTTCATCATCCAAGGAGATGGAACAAGAATGTAAACAGGGCAGGAACGTGGAGGCAGGAGCTGATGGAGACGCCGCGGAGGAGTGCTGGCTGCTGGCTGGCTCCCGTGGCTTTCTCTTCATAGACAGTAGGAGGAGAGGGCTGACCTTGAAAGTTGTCCTCTGAACTCTACACACACTGAGGACAAAAGTCAATCTTGGGTACCATTCCTCAAGATGCCATGCAACTTGGTTCTTTGAAACAAGATCTCTCAGTGGCCTTGAGCTTGTGGGTTTGGCTGAACTGGATGACAAGTCTCAGCGATCTACTGTTCCCACCTCCCCAGGATCTACTGACTCCACATCCTCAGCACTGGGATCACAAGCACATTCCATCATGCCTAAGTTGTTTATATAGGTTCTTGGAGCCACGCTCAGAACCTCCTGCTTCTGTAGTAAGCACTTTACCGATGGAGACATTCCCCAGCCTCTAGAATGTTCTTCCATGCCTTAGGGAGACAGATGTTCTCCTCAAGACTCTCAGGGCAGCACGGGGCTGCAGCATTGCCTCTAGCAAAATGCATTTGGAGTATCTGTTCTTTTATGTCCTATGGACAGTGAGCAACTTCAGGCTAGGGGTGGTATCTATTCCTCAGTGCTAGCAAGCTACCAGCCTTGTTGTACCATTTCTAGAAAGGACCATGGAGTAAATGGACAGATAAGTATTAGTAAACACTATGCACTCAGCTCCTTTCCAAAGCCCCCACACACACACCTTTTTGTGAGATGTTTCAGTTTGGTCATGGAATCTGGCAACTAAACAGTTTCTCTTTTAACAGGCAAGATTCCTGCATGGCTGCAGGGGACCCTGCTTCGAAATGGGCCTGGGATGCACACAGTTGGGGACAGCAAGTACAACCATTGGTTTGATGGCCTGGCCCTTCTCCACAGCTTCTCCATCAGAGATGGTGAGAACCCAGAGTGAGTTTGCTGTTGCCATGGTAATACATACAAGGCAGACTCCAGAAACAACAAGAGTTCATCCTCTTTCCATTCTGGGGGGTCAGAAGCCTGAAACTGATCAACTGAGGGTAATGCCAAAGTATTGGCAGGATTGCTTTCCTTCTGGAAGCTCTGGGAAGAACCACTTGCTGTAGATCAAGGTTTCTGGCCCCATCCAGCCAGTGATCCAGACCCACAGACCTAGCCACCTGCCGCTGCTTAGGCCCCCAAAAATGAGTCAGATGCTTACATTAATTTCACACTGTTTGGTCTATGTCTCAGGCCTATTGCTAGCTAGCTCTTTCATCTTAATTCAACCCATTTCCATTAATCTGTCCTGCCACGTGGCCCGTGGCTTACCTAATTCATTACTTACATGTTGATTCTTCGACAACTGGATCATCTCTCTCCGACTCCACCTTCCTTCTCCTACCTGTCCTCCGATTTCCCCACCTACTCCTACGGCACCTGCCATGGCCAAAACAGTTCCTTTATTTAAAGGATGATATTCACAGCATAGAGAAAGCCATTCCCACATTAAATTGCCTTGTTTTGAAATATTTAAAAAGCTGCCTGAACCCTTGGTTTGTGGTCCCATCCCTGTCTCAAGCCAGTGGCATGGCATTTTGCATGTTTTTCAGTCTGTCTGTCTATTCTCCTTTTCCAGCTCCATTTGTGCTCCCTCCTCCCTCTTTCCCCCTCCTCCCTCCTCCCTCT